>JTDE01021330.1:40600-57950 GCA_014338405.1 Paragonimus skrjabini miyazakii | reverse complement strand
CGGGTATTTGATAATGATTGTCAAACGAGTTCTTTCGTTCAATCCTTACGCTTGCTCAGACTTAGGTGGTTAGCTAATGTACTGAGGATGCCAGCTAGTCGTCTGTCACACTGAACACCGTTTGTCGGCGCTGCAGTCGATTGGTGCAAGGTGTGAGGTGGACAGATGATGACCTGGCGTAGACAAATGAAATCGTTCACGAAGGGGTTGGTCACTGTAGATCGGGTTCGTCTTCCCGGCTGGAGCCCTCACGACTCACAGGGTTGGTGCCTTGTGACGTTAGATGAAATGGCGGTTAACCGAGCTCAGTGGCATGAATGTTGTTGTTTGGCCTAAGTGTCTGTAAAGTGAGTATATTTAGTGATGCGGGGTAGTGTAAGCCGTAAGGAAGCTGTCTTGCTAGTGATGCCTTGCTTTCACTTACAGCTCGGTTGTTTGTTTACAAGGTGTAGGCCCCTTGATGTTGTATGTTTGAATATAGACGTAACTATCTTATAGTGGTTGGGTCCTCTCCCCTATCGTTTCTTTATTCTCTCTTGCTATACAGGGTTTGCTTTTTCCTCGTGGTAGTGTGGCAGTTATGCATTAGTGTGAACCACGGATGTATTGCTGTCTATGTTGATGATGATCCCAATGTTGCAAGAGACTGCGTCATCTAAATGCATATATGGCATCTTTCGATTTTTAGTAGGCGCCTACTTCTCATCACACTAACACTTCCGTGTGACCTGACGTGACATTTGTAAGACATTGACCGTTTGCACTATCCAGTGATAATTATCATAATTTCATAAACAGCGGCTTGGTCTTGACTAATTCTGTGGAACATCGCTTGCAGTACACGGGATCGCCCACAGTAACTGCCCGAATGAGATTTTGTGTGAGTAACCATTACATAATGAATTGTCCCGTTTGGTTGCTATCATTAGCAGTTACCACTTTTGTGTGTCACGTGCCGAGTTTATCCCCAAATATTTGTATGTCCCATTCGCATGTGATCGCCTGGGGAATGATGTGCTTTGTATAGTTTAAATCACTTTCCTCTATTTACATGGGGCATTCGTCCTGTGAAGGTATCAGGGAGGAAATCTTGGATGTCCTCCTAGTTTGGACGAAAACTCAGCGTATACTTCCAAATCGTCCACATTATATCAGTGGATTATGTGGTCCTCTAATAACTTGTCTAGTCCAACTTTATAATCGTGATTAACTTGATCTGTTGCTAAACCTATTGCGCCAGTGCGTGGATGAAGAAAGGCCTAAATGTACTATATATATATATATATATATATATATATGTATAGTCTATGATCACTGATGTTTATGTTCACTTGCACGCTTCAGATGACATCACATAGTTAAAAGACGACCTTTCCACCATGAGAATCAATCAGGTTCATTTAACTAAATCTTAAAAATACGTGAATTCGAATGGCTATATCATGTATTGAGAGTACCAACCTATCGTCTATGACACCACATACTTTATCGAGTATTCAGCTCACTGACTTAAAGTGCGAGTTGACGAGTGGTTAACTTCACAGATAGAAATGAAAACGGCCAACAAAAAGCTAAGCCTAGCTAGTTGTCTCCTGGGTTGGGATCTCCGTGATCCACTTGTCCTCCTGCTGAAAATATTAAAGGGTAAGACCTTTAATCGAGTTCAGTGACCGGAATGTTGCCGCTGTCTGATATGGCCTTCCAGTAGATAGTATCCATTAACAGAACACAGCAACGGAAGCTTAAAAATGCTACCTTGACCATTATGTCTCACCTTCAATCGCGACTTGGTTGTTTGTTTGCAGCCACCTCACTTTTGAATGTCTTAGTTCAGTATACAAGGCTTTTGTGAAGTGAACTCTCTCTTCCTCTTTTTTCCCCATCCATACTGCAGCCTGCTGCACTCCACATATTTACATGACAGTAAAGCCGCAATGTCAGCCATGATTGTATTACTGTTGACTATACTCATTGTTTCGTTTTATCGTGAACGGAATCGATTATCTGATCCGTTATTTGAAGTTTGACATTCCATTTTACTGATTCTAGACATTATCTCATCCTGCTCCGGAGGTTACGAGAAATACGGTTCAGAAAAGTCTGGTCGTTTTATCACGCTTCGTAAGTGATATCTTTTAAATTGGTCACAACTGTCACATTTTAACTATGCTGTCCAACACAGTGTCGCATTTACGATGTGGTGCTTCTGATTTTTGTCTACTGTAAATGGCACTTGTGTGTAGGCGTTCGCTTCAACTAGCGATTTTACTATTTCAGGGACAGCCCACTGTTTTACGAGTTGTGCTTGCGTAGATTCCGCTGGAATGGTGCAATATATTCATGTTTTGCACATTCACTAAGTGACTTACAGCCTTACACTTGTTGATAGTTAATAGCCTGGTGTTTTTCGTTAACGGGTTTATCATATTTATTGAAGACTGCTGAAATCGTTATAATGCCTTTTTCCAAACGAAGTAAGCTGCTGTTTATTTTAGTAATTGATTTATACACCACAAACTGAACGGCGTTGTGTATGCGAATTAGTACAGTCTGTTTGTTCTTCATCCTTCATGACACATGAATTTGAATCGTTCTTTTTTCAACGCTTCAGGGGGATTCAAGTTGTATTTCAGAGGTATCGTAACCCGGTTCTTATTCTGTCACACTTACTCATGAACTTATTTGGTTTGCATGAATTCAATACTCCGTTATTCTTCATGTGAATTGATTATAGCCATTATTCAGTTTTATCGCCCACCACCTGTCTCATCTGGCGGAAACACTGTTTGAAAATGGTGGTTTCGACTTGGAACGTCTTCAGAAAGTATACACTGAACTTGGAGAAAAGTTCGACGCAGTTCTGGCTAGTCCAATGCTTTACCAAGGTAGTGTGTCCTTTTTTTACCAATACAATTATATCTGAAGTTTATGTACATACGTTAATTTTTACGCAAAAAAAGTCGAAGTGGCTCACAGCGTTATGCCCACATAATTCACATATTGTAGCACAAATTGCTTTCTAAGGCAAATCTTCATTGGTCAGTTCGAACACTCCGTCACTCGTGTGCTCGCGTTGATGAACCGGAAGTTAAGCCCGCTCATACGTACTAAGCTTTTCTGTCCAACCAAGTTCATTTGGCTGCTGATTTTTTGCCGCAATTTGTCACCTGTCAGTTCTATCCTGTTGGACTGATCTCTTCCACTTTTGGGTCGTTTGATCTCTCTTGTCTGTGGTTCACTTGCTATGAACTTAAACCATTTCCTACGACTGTTTTGGGTCTTTCACTGCATGTTGGAATAGTCGCGTCTCCGACTCGTTCATGTATCACAATACAGGCATTGCGTGTAAACTATAACACCATCGCTGTAACTCGGTGCGCTTTTATGTATCGGTGTTGACAGTGTGTCTGCCGTACCATAGTGAATAAGGCAATTCATTGTTTTTATTGGCGTCGTGGCAACCGTCCTTGAATATCCGTCAGTCATTCAGTCAAAGTTTTTCACTGAACGCCACATATGGCCTTCATTCTTAGGCCTTATTCAACACAATTCCATCGTGTCCAATCTGCTGACCAAAAAATGTAAAAAATGGGTCTAATTTGCAGTGTGAATGACAAACTGATGAACTGACGTTCCATTTGATGAAGGCAGATGGAACAATACGCATGTAGAACATCTGAGGTATATGAGTCACTGATGTTATAAACATTTTCGCAATGCAGCGTGCTGACGGCTGATGAACTTCAGTACGCACTTGACCTATTCTGCTACGTTAGCGTGGTAGTCAAGTTGGTGCGTCGTTCTGGAGGGCTAGGCTGATTAGGACCTCGGTTCCACTAGGTACACTCAAACCAAATTGGCCATAGGTGGACAGTCGGCCGATAACCACTTACACTCATAAGGTTGCATACCACTGGCTGCGTTGGGGTACTTATGCAGTAGGGTCCGATCTTTTGAGCATACAGGAAAACTAATTATATGGTTGCAGTACTGCCGTCTTCTGAATAAGGAAGAAAGGAGTTGGAAATTATACCTTTTGACTACCCAACGGTTGACCCTGACAACCGGCTTATTACCCAGTATGATCGCAAAACGTCTGGTGTCATTCAAGAGCCTGGTATAGTCTTGAATACACCTGTTACACTCAGCATTGGATCGAATCTGATATCGATGTGTTATCCACTGCGTTCTCGAGTTAGGCAGACCTTCTTTTGTCATGAGTGTCAGACGTTTCATTCAGTGGCTCCGGATAATGTCTCTTAAGACGACCTCACAGACCGAAGGCTTGG
Source organism: Paragonimus skrjabini miyazakii (assembly GCA_014338405.1). Lineage (NCBI taxonomy): Eukaryota > Metazoa > Platyhelminthes > Trematoda > Plagiorchiida > Troglotrematidae > Paragonimus > Paragonimus skrjabini miyazakii. The sequence goes on along the minus strand of JTDE01021330.1, from coordinate 53,661 downwards.
GGTGGGGCCTCTCAAATCAACCCTCTGCCTTACTGTAAACGGCGGAGAAGCACAAGAATTTATAGCTCTCCCAACGACGACATTATTCATCCACATTATTCACATACTAGTATGGCTCCCAATCTTTTTGCTCTTTTCATATCTTCAGGTGATAGTTGTTTTCCACGGCCAAAAGAACTAGTAAACATCGTTCTTAATCTCTGCACTCTCTGACAAGTAGATCAGCAAGTTGCTTCAACCAATAACCTCTAAAGTCCGGAACCTGGTATGTGTTATGTCTCGGTGTTATGACTTCCTGACAGAGAAAGACAGTAACGAACACAAAGACCATGAGCAGTATCTCGATCACGAATGGAACGCAACGATATCGCAAAACTTCACGAAAATCAGGGCGCAAGTATCGGCACTCAACTCCCGTAACTTACACCTTCCCAACAAGTAAGGAAAAAGACGGCCTTCAAATGAGCTTTATTTGCTGCTCAGCCCGAAGTCGAAACAGCGGTATTTATAGGTTTTTAGAGGCCTTATGCCTAGGCCACTCAACGGGCCAATCAGAAGCGAGTGCGAGGCTCGAGTTTTGACAATATTGGCGAACATTCAAATTTCTAAAATTGAAAAATTCATTTTTCCTGGTAAATAGGGTGAATTTTTTGAAAGAAGTACCTTTTCCCATCACTCGGAGACATTTGTGTACGATTCCAGCTACGTTGTTTACTTGAGGTCATGTCTGAATTTTTTAATTGCATAAAAGTGAATTTACAGAGCAACTTTATACCCGTTATTTAAGATCTGTTGTTTGCAAATAACATGAAAATGAAAATATTTACTGATGAATGTTAGACAGTTGTTTGTTTACTCAGCTTTTCAAAATTCGGAGATTGTAGAGTTATAGAAGCTAACATACGAAGGGTGGGAAGAGGGAAATCCACAATTATCCGGCCATATGAATGAATAAGGAAGAACAAAGTTTGTATATGTTAGTGTTGCAACGTCATCTGATTCAGATGACTTACACTGCATTGACTTGTACAGAGATTAAAAGAAATACGTGGAGTACGTCTAGCGTGTTCAATCGAGTACTTTTCATGATAGTGGTAGTAGAAAACAAACAATCTTTCTCGTGAAGGAATAAATGTCGAAAAGTGGATCTTATGGACGCATCGTTAACAAAGCCGATGTAATCCAAAAGATGTGAGAATAGTATTCTATGGTAGAACGGACTTGATCTTTGTAGATCAAGAGTATTTGAAGAGAAATAAAACGCTGTGGTGGTCTAAAAGCGAAACTACTTTTCCGCGACATGTGAACATCTAGCAGACAGATGTGGGGAAACCAAGTTAGGTTGCGGGAAAATGTTAACCCCAGCTGATTCACGTGTGTAATACGGAACAAAAGTGGGACCAAAAATTACCGGCGTGGGAATTGTAGAAGTCCGAAGAAGAGAGTTTTGGATGCATTTGGAATGGTTGAAGGTAGCTACGTTCTGGGTAGATCATCTTAACCTTCTTTTCAAGTTGGTGTTCCCGGCAGTGTTGATCGACGCATCAGTTGACAATTATCGGTTTGATGCTGTTCGGTGTTTGTGTTCGGTAATGGAACAGTGAAGCGTCACTTCATCTGTAAAGACGTATAGGGAACAGGATGAAGGGGAAGTGTCATTGATGAACAACGGAACCTGAGTGACGGGATCAAGTTCCGGAGGGCGCTGGCACTCATCTTTTGATGGGATGGCATGGTACCATTTATGTGAACTGCAATAGAGCGTCCAAGACGATCGTACATAGTTAACCTTGCCAGTGAAGCATCATGCCAGACGTGATCGAACGTCTTGAATGTATCGAAAAAGAATCTGAGTTTCCCCTCATAAGTTTATGATAGATGGCTTGGCGTCAAAAACGTAATTTTGGGGGCCGTCCTTAGAACGCTGACACCGAAAACCGTGTTGGTGACCACTCAGTGATTGGTTATTCTCCGGGTGTTGTGAAATACGCCGAGGGTTGAGGGCTCCTTTAATCTTTGATATGACAGTCGTTGGACTATAGACAACTGTCGATCCATGCCTTTCTCCTTCCCTCAGTGTATCTGGTGATACCGAAGTGGAATCTTGCAGTCAAGCTGTAAAAGGGAATCCCACCAAGTTTCAAAGCAGAGCAAGGCTTGCAGGACTGCCTCCCAGTAAGCAGCCACTTTTGTGCTGTCAGGTTGAGTACATCAGCTAAAGTCTGTGAGCGCGAGTCGGAAAGACATTAGTATTTGGTAACTCGACGTATCCTCTGACGCACAGTTGTTCAGACATTACCAAGAATGTCTTCTATGACTCCACTATCAACCTTCTGAACCAGACTGAACACTAACTTCATCATACTAACCGGCAGTGTGAATAGTCAACTTGTGGATGACATGTTTTGTGTGTGAGCACAGAGCACTGACAATGGTGAAAGATTGTTGCAGTTGTGCGCGTCTCACGGTCTGTGTATCTTGAGCACCGCAATTCAACACAAGAAGAAATATTGTGTCACATGAAGACTGTTCTGTGCACCCCAGCTATGGACGCAAATCGATCGTATGACAGTTGGTTATAGGCTGGACCACAGTGTTTAAGACTACTGTGAACTTCATAGCAACCACGTTTACCAGAACCGTGCGATTGAGCGTGCTCGTTTTGTTCTGCCGTTTGTTCAGACGTCATACATTCCTAAATGCAAAATAATTAACTGGCATTCAGGCAAAAGTATGTAAAGAAGGCTTATTAGGAGACACAGACAGACAAATTGCCCAGTTCGAGTGAAGTATGATAACCTATCGAACACTGGGAACGAATGACAACAACTGTGAAAAGGCATGTTTCGGAGTAGTTGTGCAGATTCGACGGAATTAGATCTATGTTACGTCGATAAACTTTACAAGCAACTGTCTCTCTGAATGTGATATTTACCATCGAAAGCTTAAACACAAGCCGAATAAAAGTGCGCAGAGACCGTGAGCACCACTTAGTTGAACAGACGAAAGAGATGAGGCGAGCCTTTTTAGCTGGAAATACAGGAAAGTCGTTTTCTCTGACTCCTTGTTATGCTGATCGTCAAGTCGATGTAAGTGAGACTATATGTGAAAAAGATGGTTCAGTTATCACCAGCCAATCGCGCCAACTTGACAGATGGACTGAACATTTTGAGGAACAGTTCAGCTGACCTCAACCAGACCATGTAGACAACGGGACTCAATTGGTCAGTTATTGCGTTACAGACGGTCCTCCGTCGGAAGCAAAAGCGAGATCGGAGTTTGTGTCGTTGAAGCGTAGCGTGTCTTGCAGACCAGTGGTTGATGTAAGAGCAGACAAAACTCTTTCAAACAGTTTGGTAACCTGGAGGGATACCTTGTGTGCTATTTTTCTGTAGTTTACAAAAGGGCATCCACAGTCTATGTGACAATCACAAAAGCATCACTCTATTTTCTGTCGCATTATATTTGTCATTATCACTATTTTATGTTAGGACAATAAATTCTTGGATAAGGAGGTACGTGAAAGATGAGATTGAATGCCGCTCCGAGCGACAATGCACTGACCACGTTTTTATTCTACGACTGGTCTCGGACCATCAACACTGTTATAAGCTACTGACTATTGTGATGATTTTTAGACATAAAAAACTGCCTCAAACTCACGTGCTCTTAACCCTCCTTCGAATCGTTTGCTTCGCGAAACATTTCCAAGGAAGTATGTGAATCAGTGGACGTCATCTCATGTAGAAGATAGTCTATGGAGAGCGGCTTTAGGTGTTTGATTTCTCTCCCGGTACTCACTTTTCTCATGAGCGAAATTCTGGAAAGTGCGCTTAAGTATTCCGATAAGATTGGTGTTAAGTTTATCGCGATTGGGTTTGCAGATGATATCATCTTGCTTAGTCTCCTCTTCCGAAATCATGAGGACTATTCTGATGTAGGTGGCTGGTCATTATGGAATGCCCTTTACACCTTCAACGTGCAAAATTAAACTTCTTGGTTGGGGCATTTTAATTCCTACGTTTTGTTTTAGAGGCAGTTTTCTTGAGACTGTGGATCATTTCACATATCTTGATAACACTCTCATCAACCTATAATAGTGCTAATAAAATATCAGCGAAGATAGCAAAAGCACTTGTTTGCCAGCGTTTATCATCCGTGACCTCAAAAAGACTTGGCATGTTTGCCACTACATGTGTTTTTCACGTGTAATACATACGTATATATATGTATATATAGTTAAAAGAAAGGGTATATAACGCTTGTGCTCGTAGTCACCCCAATCGTTGGTTAGAAATGCCATCCCTAAGAATGACGTGTCCTAGTCAGTGGTGTGTCTTCTTCCACAGCGTCCTGTTCCTCTCTAGCCCTGTATTTATCAACTTATATCCTTTTTTGACTCAAATAGTCATTTATTGCGTTCCAGACGGTCCTCTGTCGGAAGCAGAAGTGGTCCTGGAGCTCAAGTTATTGAAGCGTAATAAGGCTCCTGGTCCAGACCTCCTCCCTTCTTCTCTTTTCAAGGATGGTGGGGCTAGGCTGATATCAGCACTGACAAAACACCTCCAGACGATCTGGGAGACTGAAGAGGTACCTCGTGATTGGTGTCTATCAACAGTCATTTGCGTTATCAAGAAGGGGGCCCGATGTCAATGTGACAACCATAGAGGCATCAGTTTGATGTCTATTGCGTCCAAGTTACTCAATGGCCTCATTCACGTCGGCTCACTTCACCCAGAGGAAGTCAGATACGTGAAGAACAGCCAGGATTCCGATCCGGTTGTGGGTGCGTTGATCACATTTTTACCTTGCGGCGGATCTTGGAACATCGGCACTCTTATGGGCAACCGACAATCTTGATCCTTTTGAATCTAAAGGCTGCTTCCGACTCAGTTGCTCGTAACGTTCTCTGGCGCTGTCTCCTTCGCAAGGGAGTACCAGGGAAACACTTGAATCTATTGAGATCACTGTATGCTCACTCTGCAAGCAGGGCTTGGTGTCGAGCTTCTTCCAGGTGCTTATTCGACCGATATGGAGTACGCGGACGATATTGTCTTACTTAGCCCCTCTGCCAAAGACATGCTGAACAGGGTGAGTGAACGGGCTGGTTTGTATGGAATGCGCTTTGCACCTTCAAAGTGCAAAGTGTTGCTTCAAGACTGGGGCACTTCAATTCCTACCTTCTTCATTACAGGTAATCCGCTTGAGAATGTAGACAGTTTCACATACTTGGGTAGCACTATCTCGTCAGCCTGTAATATTGCTGATGAGATATCAGCGAGGATTGCAAAGGCACGAGTCGCCTTTGCCAAACTGCGTCATCTGTGGCGTCGAAAAGACGTCCGGTTGTCGCTGAAAGGAAGAGTACATAATGCCTGTGTGCGTTCCATTTTGCTTTATGGTTCGTCAACGTGGCCTGTTCACAAAGAAGATGTCAACAGGCTTGCAATGTTTGACCATCGTTGTCCGCCACTTGGCCCACAGTAAGTGCACTGAATACATGAGTAATGTGGCCGTTCGCCGGCGCGTATTCCGGAACGCTCGGGATGCGCGATCAATTGGTCAACTAATTACGTTGCACAGCATGCGATGGTTGGGTCACGTACTCTGTGTGTCTTCTGATTGTTTACCGTACCGGGCATTATATATTGAGATCGCCAACATTTGGATGAAACGACGTGGTTGTCAGGCAACGGCTTGCTCATGAAATATGAAGACCTTGACTGCCCTATCTGGCAAAGTGAGTCGATTTCGCCTGCCTGGTTGGGATCCTCGTGATTACTCAAATCGCCGATTAGAAACGTTTTCCGAAATGGCAATGTGTCGCAGTGAATGGTGTACTTGTATCCATATCATTTCTAATTCTTCCGCTTAGTCTTCTTTCAATAATGTTCAATCTTCTTAGTAACGTTTTCTTCTAGTTTATTCCACGTCACTGTTGAAGTGAGCGTCGGATTGAGCCACAGTACCTTTTGGTCAGGCTCATGGCTGCTATGATGATAATGGTGTTGATGATAATATGTCTTTTTTTAACACAAAACATCTGTTGTAAGATGCTCCACGTCACTATCAGGCTAATGGCCACTATTAATGAGGATAAGTGAATTCCTTTCTTGTTTACTGGATGCTTGTCTGTGCGTAAATCAAACGTCTGATGCTTCGAACCGCATAATTAATCACACCATATCTTGATCTCTTGATCAGCCTTCCATGTGAAGCTTCTTCGATCCATACGTTCTATATTTTCATTTTATTATATACTTACTGTTTAAGGGTGGGGCTTGAACCGAAGGTCCTGACAAGAAACACCTTATTCAGTTTCTTCGATAAAAATGTCACCGGATATCCGTCAGACGCTCATGATTTCGACCCTTGATCACTACGACTGCTTGTAGGTTGTTTTAGGATGCCTAACAGTATCTGGCTTTCCATATATAACCTTGTATGTCGCATAACGCCAAATTCCCTCTATACAGGCGATTACTGAACAATAACTTTCAGCTTGCAGAATTGTTAATGAAAGTACTGGATTTGTCTGGAAAATTCCTCGAAGCCTTCCTTGTTATGTAACAGTATTTCTGTGTAGCTGTTTGCAGTCCATAACGGCATCCCATCCTATCATTCATCACAAAACGGCTGCTGCTGCTGCTGACAGTTTACAACTGATTGTTTCCGTTTCACGCAGTTGACATACTATTTTCCTGCCAACTACGTTTACGCCCTCATCTGCTCACGATACACTGTTGTAACCTGATTGCTGTTGTATTAATTAGTCTCTAGTGAAGTGAACACCTTCGCGCACATGTTGCAGAAGGTCATTGGATCGATGAAATTTCAGAGTTGTGTTAGGTGGGTATTTATGCCATTGTCAGTGATATTGATTGGAGAACAGGCAGTCTCAGCTACCATAGTTAGACCCGACGAGTTGTAAAAACGAGTTATTTAAAATGATTGTAAACCCAAGTGATTACATCCTCAATGCAAATACCACATCTCCAGCCAGGCGTTACTAATCCTTGGGTCACCGATCAGCGTAGGGTGCCGAGTCGATAGAGGCCATACTGTTTCACCATCGCTTCCTCCAGCTAGTTCGAACAAGATAGATCGGTGATATCTGTTTCCTAGTAATTCGCCTGTGCGTGTTTTGATAAATTCCCAATGTGACCAATAGAATGCACCGTTTCCACTGATTAAATCATTTGTTTCGTACGGTGACAGCTCGTTTGTTGCACAGAGCCTGATACAACGAAACGGGTATTTGTCTGAAGAATCATAAAGTTGACCATGCAACGCGGCTACCTTGCCGTGACGATTCTACTTGGTATCTTTTTTGGGCACAAGTTAGGGAAGTTTTCCTTTCCTGTAGATCTCAGCTGTCAATTAGTTACCTGATCAGCGAGTGCTGTTTTCTAATCGCCTCTGTTGTTGCACGTGAGCTTTTCGGATGAACCGATCATGTGTCATTACATTATTGTTGGAAGGTCTGAGCCTTCAGTCAAAACTACACAGTTTCGGGCTTTGTGACAGGTCGTGAAACTGAGCGTGGAACGCTCCAAGTGTTAATTTCTCTCTGTTGAATGCAAAGGTTTGTAGCAAATATTCGTTGGAACATGCTAAATGACACCCATTCGATCACCTTTCAACAACGGGAACAACCCGTTTCACCGCGGTCCTGAGACATAGTTCTATGTCGCGTTTGCGCAACGAAATTTGATATTGTTCAATTTTTATTTCTTACTCACTCGTGTATTGATGGTTTCGTTATCCCGCGGTCGATTGTGCGCAAACAATACTATTCCATAACAAAGTCTGCGCATTTACTAGCACCCGCTGTATCACGTCGTCGCATAGGTAAAAATCCATGTGTTATTCATCATGCTGCGTCTAGGCAGCTGTTGGTACCAAAGATAGTTTTATCGCGTATGCTGACACAAACTGCATACACATTCACCGCCATGAATGGAAACGCTTATTTTCACTTAGTGGTTTTTGTGGTTTTGATCCAACTGATCAGTGTTTGGTGGGGTATTTATTCTGGTTCCGTATCTCTGTCAATGGTTTTCACGCGTAAGACGAGTGGTAGTTTTAACCTTAATCTTGTGCACGAATTAGTGAAGTAGTCCTCAATGTACGAGTTCAGACAACTTACTACTCACCGATGTTGTGAGCAGTTCACTACAGTTACTAGGCAAGCCACGTATATTGCAGTTATTTCTCACCATCTTACTTGATATCATCATCGTTGGCGTGTCTAAGTTGTGGATCATGGAATGCTATTCGTGTAGTTGCCGGTTGCGATGTGAGTGAGTTTTTCTTCATATATACATTCGGGCAGTTTGGCTCGAGATTGGTAGTTGGCTTTCTGATCGTTCAGTTTGGCTCGTTATTACGTTACGCATCAACTTGGACACGCCCTTGATTATCTTGTTGCCCATATGTCGTACGAACCTTCAACAATCATCCGTATTCGTGGGTTGCTCTATAACCTCGTGGATCAGGTTTTCTCACTAGTTAACCTAATGGGTGCTGAAGGCCTCTTTTGCATATGACATCCAGTGTTCGCCCAGTCCTCATGCAACGTCCCGACATTGAACATCATCATTCGGTGACCTCATGTTTGTCGACTGTGGCGTTGACGGTTCAAAGGACAATAACGGGCGTTTCCCTCTACTTTATTCTAGCAACATACTTCTTCAGCTTTCTTGTAAAAGTCATTTTTATGACCTCAGCCAATTACCTCAGGTCAAGCACCATCTACTTTAATATACGTCCCTTCTTGTTCGCTTTGTTAATAAACGGTCTCTCATTCAGTATCCCAAAAGAACCACTGCATATAATGTTCAGATATCAACCTCTGCAACTCAACATTTTGCACCCAAGATTTGTATGTAATCGCTCGTTCTCCTATCCATACTGCCAAATGTCCATTTGCATTCATTCCTCTGATGTTTGCAACCAGTGCTGCACAAATCGAAGCTGCCCACTCCATTATTTTATTCCAGCCATCATCCAGTTTCGCCATTTGTTAGAGGTAATAATACTTCTCACAATAGAAGACAGCTTTATCAATCGTACATACATTGACATTGACCTTGATCGTGGTTGCTTTGTAGTGATGTGTGTCATTCTCGCCCTAGCTTGCCATGTGTTCTGATACATGAGACCCGTGACGTTGTCATACGGACGACCACTGAACTGAGTCTCGAGCAGTCTTCGTTCTGTGGACAAGTTAGGAAAACATCAGTGTTCGTACGTAAGGGCCGTTCCGAGTTAATAAGCCTTATGTGGTCAGTTAGGTTTGTAGTTTCTCCATAACAGACCGCCTATGCATTGTTTATGTAATAATCCTTTCATTCCATTTTGCTAACGAGTGGTTAAGAACATAGATTTCATGCTGTACCGTTTGGTGCTCTCAGTTTTTATCCTTTTCATTTTTGTGTGGTGCCTTTCGGTATCTCCTGTTCAGACGCACTTCATTTCAATCTGAGTGCTGCCAACTTCGTTCGTGTCTACGGGCGTGACTCCCTCGTTTTGTTCAAATTGCTTCTGTTGGAACGCCGGGTGTTGTTCGTTGGCGAGTCGGCTGGGTGGATTAGTAATTGGCTTGTCACCCTGTTGAGCCTCATGCCAGGTTTGTTTTGTTTCTTCTCGTCCATACGTCTCATTCTCATCCATTTATATCTAGCGCTCTACATGGCCATTTAGGTTAAAATTTCACCCTGTTCATCGACTCCACGGTTTCTACTTGGTAACGTTATTGACTACCAGTCACATAATCGTGGGTTCGACCCCCCGTTACTGCTCTTGTGATCCAACAGGTAGTAAGGCAGAAAACACTGTGTCGTAAAATCGAGGATCTTGACAGATTCGCTAGTTTTGGGGCTTGATTTGTGGACAACAGGTGGATTCAGCTAATCGAAACACATAAGTATGATATATTTCAGTGGGGGATTTGATCGTTTAGTCTATTTATTTCCGTATTCTTCTGTTTATTACCAATTGCTAGTTAGTTTTTTGTATGAAGTAGATTGAGTGTCACTGAAATCTCGCTAACGGGCTACGTTGCATGATGCTCAAATTAACTCCCAACTATTTACTAGTAATCGAAATATTGCTCAGCATGTTGAAAGAACTCAAAAATGTCGATTTAGTTGAGTTGTCCTCATCGCGGGGCTATTCGTTAGAGGCAGTTGACGGTTACTGTTAAGGTAATCGGGCAACCCGAACGTTAGCGATCCATGAATGTGACTATGTAGTGGCCTGGAGATAACCCGGGTTTGCTTGCTGTACGATGTGGAAAATCCTTCCTAAAGTCCTAGTTCTCATTGTACATAGGATTGTAAGGATCTTTGTTTGCCGTCTGCTTGCTGCATGCCATCGCGTTTGTTTGTTTGCATGTTTGTCGACCTATATGCACCATAATTGCCATACACACTTCCGGCTTGCTCGCGCGCTCGACGGTCTGATGCTTAACCTTTCTAGCTGATTTCGTCTATCGATGTCTTTATGCACTGGTTGAGACCCACTGTAATTGTCGTATAATTTACGTTCGGTTCCCCACAATTATTCATATTCTTATTTCCTGTGTAGTATTCGTTGTGTATCCATCGGAAAACGTTAATTTAATGCACATACCTACTAAAAATGAGCGTTTAGATGTGATAATTCTACCCCGTAATTTGAGGTCACTGATGCACTTGTCAGCACGGTTACCTCATGAATAAACGTGCACCAAAGTTCAACTCCCTATCAGGGCAAGGATGCGTACCACTGACACGCTTCAACAAGGGAAAAACAAATTTACTGCTTTTCGAAAGGAGCTGCCTGATAATTCGTTACCACGGTAGTTTTGCGTGTTTTTTCGCATTTTCATTTGTTACCCATCAGTCATTGTTGCCTTCTTCATATTTCAGCTTGGATTGTTTCGGTTACCATGACAACGCATTCTAGTTGATCTATTGTGTAATCTGTGTCCGCTCTGTTACATCGGCACGCCCCACTCCCATTTCACCATGCGCTGTTGATGTCTTTACTCCTTATTTCTGGCCTGGACTATGTTCAGGCTGTCTTTACAGTTACGCATGACAGGATCATCATGACACCGACACGATTTAGATTTTTTCGCGGGTTCATCCTCAAATTACTATCTTAAGGTTATAAACCTGAGCCCGTTGAATAATTCCTAAGATTCGCAGGAATGTTAAAGATTGGATTAAACTGAAATGGCTGTTACGAATCCGAATCTCTGTCGTCCGTGTAGCCGATTGTAAAGATCAGTAAGTATAACATTGTATGTGATAGAACAAAATGCTGAACGAGAATAGGAGGACAACTGAGCGGCAGGAAATAAACTTAACACGTAATACATCGATTTCAGCACGCAAAAAAATCAGCTATGAGAATTCTAGCATAATTTCCCCTTTCTGGATGGTTTCGACAACCTGAAGGCTTACTTTGGTTTCGTGAATGCATACATCGGGCTCACGTCTGAGCTCTTCAACTAGTGATGTTATCACGACAGACTCTGTAGTAGGATGTTTCAGATTCGGACGCCGAATAAGTGCTATCTGTAGGCTTCCTCCCTTGAGCACAGTCTTCTCTCAACTGTTGTTCACTGAAGTTGTTTAACCTGGCGATTTGATCGTTTATGTGTGACTTGTGAGATCGCATGTAGCATGCAACACTGTAGTATGATCTTAAAACTGGTTTGCGCTGCAGCCATAAATTAGTCTGCAACGGAAATAAGTAAAGTTTAAGACGAATCTGGTCGTTTGTTTCCTTCTGGATATATTTTTAGATCATGCTCTTTTTATGAAATCCAATTGACACACTCTAAACCTGGAGATGATATTTATCACAGGAAACCGAAATCTCACGTAATTCTTCAGTAACAAAAGTTGGCACAGTCATCCTCTTATTACTTGAATTAATAGACCTTAACCGCAGAACTTGATTCTGAAATCGTGAAAGTGTTTTACATTACACATTCTAAGATCTATATATTGATAACCTTTTTTTATTTTTTGAATCCGATAAATGAGATTGAAGGTGATAGTTTTAGATGAATCGTTTGATTCATCAAGCTTGAGATGACTTAACTTATGCTGTTTGATACCTGTAACGGACCAGAATGCGTGCGCTTTCTTGATTGATCACCTATTTAGAATATGAAACTTATCCGCGATCAAACTATGTTCGATATGCTTCTCTTGTAAACGTTTACGAGTTTATGAATTGTTCTTGCAGCTTTTGTCTCTGACATTAACTCTCTAGTGAATCCCTGTTGTTTACCATTGTGACATGCTCCTGTTCTGTTGACCTTCAGTTTTTCATAGTACAGTTGAACAGTACACAAAGTCAAATCTAAGTCTTATTTTACTAATCAAGTTACTATTCATCCAAAAGTCTTTAGAAAGCTAATAAACTTTTTCAGACTGTGGAGAGATGAAAATAACACTAGTGAATATTTCGGTTTTCGTAAACAGAAGGTAGGCAGTAGTATAGTAAACATCTTGTGCATTGACGTAGTACACTAAAAACAGATCTAACCAAACTTCTGTGTTAGACAAATTTGATGTATAGTCGAACTGTTGAGGGATAAGAATAATCCAAAACAGGATTGTGTTTACCAATGTGCCGCAAGTACTTGAATGTTTTGATACGGGACGTTATCATAAAGCTGAGTTTTGAGCACTATTACTTGTTCAGATATAAGCTGTTCATCGCGAACACGTTTTCGAAACGTTTACAGGGAGGCTTACGAAAGCATCACATGAACAGTAGGATTACTGTGGGATAATGCAAATGTATACAAACTGTACAACTATTTTCTGAAGTGATGACAGAGGTTTCATATCAAACGTCACAAGTTCATTTGTGTTTAAGTTTGATTATATGACTGATGACAGCTTAAACTTTCTGATGGCAGTTGAACAAGAAAACGGCTTAAGTTGAAGCAAATCCGAGTTCTTCACCAAACACAGTACTTTTAAAAGACGACAATTCTCTATCATTTCTTGATGTTAGTTAGCGGTTGATACAAACGATTTCTCTCGGTCTTC
>JTDE01021330.1:0-17275 GCA_014338405.1 Paragonimus skrjabini miyazakii | reverse complement strand
GTTTGATTACCTTCACCAGCCCAAGAGGTCGTCCACTGCAGTTCACATTTGCACAAACATTCCAACCAATAACCTCACGGGAGTTCGCGAACCACGTATTACACCAGCTCCACTGGCTCAGGCATTGCAGCTTACTCGAATCGATCGAGCCTTCATTGATGAACTACAAAAAGTAGTCACGTTATGGTATCAGGCCCGAACAGCGCTTCAAAGTGCTTGTAACGTCTCCCCGCTTTGTGACCTAGCCGACTTTCTCGATGACAATTTGTTGGAAGAGTATATGGGGAAGTTGTCGCCGACCCATAGAACAATACTCCTACAGTTTCCCTGTAAGTCAGTAACCCATCCACATTTCCAATCTTGCTTGATAGATGGCGGTTCTTAACGTCCACTTTGACTTAGTTGCTAAATATCGTTCAACTATACCTAATTGGATCTCTGTAGACACCGTTAATTATACATTATCAATTGATCTATTTTGAGCTGGCTGTCGAAACACCATCGCTTTTTTTCGAATTCCGTTATTAGCTTCATTCATTTTGTGGTTTATTTTCTTGGCTGCTAGAAGCTGAACGTTTTATTCCGCGTATGTATTAGAATCGTTACGTACACGTAAACAGAATTCGTTGATCTATTTCTGAAACGAAAAAACCTGACAAGCAGGTATCACTAAAATTAGTTGCAGTGAATAAGACACTTTTGTGTATGTTACCTATTCGGCTGCTACGACGAACACTCTTCTCACGACTTTACCTATTTTTAGAGTAGCAATTTGATAGTTAGTGCATATTGTGGACTTAATGAATAATGTCACTGATGTTGACACGAGCGTTTTTAGGGCCTTACCAACTACCTAGTTAAGGTCCAAAGGCCAATACTCATCTGCCAAAAAAGGTACGGTTACCATAGGTGTTCTCCACGTCCAGTTTATTGCTCAGTCTATGCTCAACACATTGGACTAGGCTAAGCATAAACACTAATGTCATGCCTAGATTTTTCACAGCTTATCCTAATCCCGACATAATAGAAAATTGTTTACTATGAATGGTTGTTTTCATGTTATGGATGGTGACAAATACTTTAGTACTGAACCGTGGCAATAATTTACACACTCGTCTTATGGTTGGTGTTGTGTTTTACGTTGTTTATTTGGTGCCTTTTGTCGCTTGAGTAGGCTGAGGTTGTTCTCGCATGTCTGTGTCCCGATCAAATGAATTGCGGTAGACGTAATCCCGCTCGCTCTGTGGGCTTACTTTTGGTTGGTGCTTATAGGTAGGACCACAAGCGGTACGCCGCAGACTACTTGTCGGCGACCTTGACTTTAGCCAGCGTGACGAGCTACACCAACTGTAATTTGCGCATCAATACTAGTCAGTCAGTGTTCTTATTAACTGGTCAACAATATAAGTCCATCAAATGATTCACATCGTAAGAATCAGGATGTGTAAATCCTAATGGCGGATTTCGAATCCAAAGTCAAATTTAGGATGCAGTGCCCCAATATGCTGATTGGACGGCAACCAACCAATCATATATTTGGGGCGTATCTAGAAGACGACCGAAATTCCATGCTTCCATCAAGGTAATTTTTAATCTATGAATATAGCACCGTTGTACAGTAATTTCATACGGAGCGAGTAGATTCGTTTTTTCCCGTTTCCTTGCTACTTTGCCGAAGAGGCTGAGGATTTTCTGGGATTGGAGGTCCCGTGTCTTTTCTGACACTGCGATTTTCGTTGTAAAAAGTTGGTTCATCATTACCACTTTTTGTAGTTATATCAGTGGAATATGAAAAGAATCTTACGGAATTAGGATAATAGTCAGCCTATAGTTTCCAGGACGCCGAAATGAATTGTGCGCTAGGGAGATTGACTAAGCGATTTGAAAATACTGTAGGAAATTGAAAACACAGTTCAGCAAACGAGCTCGTTTCCCGCTATTTTTTCTCAGACGCTTGGGTGGAGCCCCGTTATCCACGTAATGACGTGGTTAGCTAAACTTCAAGGTCAAAGTCAGTCTATGAGAACTAATGCTTCGACACAATTACGTAACATTTGTGACGTCAATGGGACTGTGGAGATTCAGTCGGTTCTAGGATGCTTCCTGAACTATAGCCAACGAAAGGCCTAATCGCGTGTGAGCGGAGTATGTGATCGTTTTATCTGTGGTCAAACATTGGCGCCTCACCTGTTGAATGACCGCTCCTAACTCGGATGAACTGAGGCGGCTGGTCTCACAGCAGTGTGATTAGATTTGGACGGGAACCACATCATATTCTGCTCTTACTGTTTTCTCGCGAACTGGAGTGGTTGACTACTTTACAGAATAATCACAGATTTCAGTGGAAATGGATTCCTAAAACGTGTGAACTTTTAAACGATCTTGCTTGGTTTAAAAGTGATGAGAATGGGACGGGAACACTGAAAATGGTGTACTTTTGAAGATTCGGTCACTTATTATTGTTCATCCAAGTGGGTCTATTTTTTACTTTGAGTTCTTTTGTTTCATTGAGACATTGTATGGCACCTGTTTCAAATTAGCTTCAAAAGTTGTACACTTTTACTGTGTAATCAAACATTAATGGCTAACAGTCGTTTTCTATTTGGTCACAGTAAGAACTGTGAGTCTGTACGTTTATCGCGCTGACTTGTGCATATAAGTGTGTGGGATTAGAGAATTGATGTTCTTACAGGTCTGCATACAAATCCTGTCGAATGCCATTTTATCTATGATATGACGATTCATGTGGTTGTGATGAGAGTTTGTAGTGACCGAACATGCTAATCATTGTTAACAATAACCAAACAATACCCTCGGTGGCTCCACGAGTTACAAAGAAAATTGACAAACGTAGAGTGTTCAGGAAACGTGCGTATCACGTGTCTAAGTAGCGCGTATGTGTGTTAATACTAGAATGCATAGTTAGAAGAACTGTGATAGTTGTTCAAAACGGTATAAGGATGTTTAGACTAGTTGACATTTTCCTTGATGTCACTCGTTCTGTCTTTACTGTTAAGAAAAACTACACCGTGCACATAGCAATAGTGCATACCAGAAGGGGTTTTGACCGGTGATTCTGCCAATCGATTGTCTATTCCAGTAGGACGGCAATCGTATGTATAAGCGATAATCACAGCGTGGCGGCATGCACATAGTTATACATACTGCACAAATGTTGTCTGCCTATTTCCGGTTTTCTAGGTTGATAATCGTTGTTCATTTCATGATTTTTCGAACCGTTCCCAATTTTGGAGCGCTGGTAATTGAAGTCGTTTTTTTCACCCTAAAGTTTTGTTTTCTGTACCATACTGTATTGCGCTGTCATGAGATGTGAAGCTGTTGGTTTTTATTGAATTAATCCATTCTTCTTGTACATTTTCGGATTTTCTTCTGTGTCCATGAGAATTACTTGTGTTGTCCGATTTGCTAACTATTAAACTTCCGCTAATTCTAACCTAGCTTATTTGTTAACTCCTGCTATTCCCGCTTTTCCTCTTTACAGCTAATGCCATTCTGGACGCTTATGTCAGACAGCATTTTCTATCCTACTTACGCGGTCTGCTTCTGACTGCAGAAGGTTACGGTAAATTGATACATCAATTCTTTGTATTTTTGTTTGCAGTGTTGACTTTCCTGAAGAAACCAGTTTCATTCCGTTGGAAATGACTTACCGCAACCACTTTTACGCTTCACATTCGTTTGTCTGCATGTTCTCTATGTCTGGTATTTGTTTGATTATTCCGCCACCTTCAGTATCTTGTGAGGATACTTATTGGCCCAACTCTGACTTCTGTTGTCTCTACAGTCGTTGGTGCTTCATTTTTTTGGGTCAAGATCTACGTCCCAATTTATTGGGAGGCAGTCGAGGATTTTGTTAGTTTCAAGTTGAACATCAGTTATATTGGATTGTAACCTCCGCATTCTGTTATGATCCACATGTTCGACGAGAAGTAACAATGACTGGCGCTCGAATATTCGATATACGAATCAAGGACACGTACTATATAACGTAGCGATACCTAAAACTCCAGAGGAATACAAAAGACCTTGGTCTTCAGTCAAAAATGCGTTTACTCACACACATAACAGACCATTCTCTGAGTGTACTGCAACATACAAGCCGGACATCTCTACTCTGATTGTTTGTTGCACCTGCGGACCAACTTTGGGGCAACCTGGAGACAGGGGGGAATAGCGTTTTTCCGAAGTAGGGGTTACTGCAATAGTCCTGTAAAACGAAACAACACAAACAAGTATGAGCCAAAGGCCTAGTAAGCCATGCATACGACTTACACAGGCGAAAATTAAGCACGTTATGTATGGAGTGAAAGTATCACACTCGAAATATTTTTCGAATAAATTTCGAAGATAAGCCGTTTCTGGGGAAAATAGACTTTCCTCAACAAATTCAGAAAAAAACTTTTCAGTCAACCTCCTTTTAAAAGAAGCATTAGACGCAAATTTTGCTCTTATGAGAGCCCGTCAATGGCGCACATCCTTGATGTGGCCGGGATTAGACCTCCGGATACATTTCCAACTTGGAATTATCCAAATCCCCGACTACTCTTCAGTAATCTTAAATATTGCTCAGCATGTTTAATGAACTCAGATTTTAACCTGTCTAGGATACCTTAATCAAGGAGTTATCGACTGGAGTTAAAAGGCAGTTACTTTGTCTCCTATGGAGACGATCAAGCAACGTTATCATTACGCACAAGACGTCAGGTATAAAACTTCGGCCATTCCTAATGTTAGGTCAATGACACATTAGTCAATGCGGTTGTTTTATGAAGACTCGGCCGTGCAGTATAGAGTAACGAGACATTTCCGGTGCTAAACGGGTTAGAGTTTATGGCGCACACCTTTTTTGTCAGGTGTTCTGCCAGACCCGTCTGATAGTATCCGTTCGACTTGTAACCAGTAGAGCGATACAGCGATAATCCCCGATTATGTTTTACATTCCGCAGTTATGCTGTTACACCAGTTACTTGTCCAGATAGACTGTGTATGTCGCACTGATTATGTTCGCTGTTTTCTCCCATATTTTCCAGTGTAGACCAAACTTCCTCACATCTAATGAACCGTTGTAAATCGTTGAATTATGTGTGTCTTAGTCCTCGTTTTCGACTCATGCATCTAACTTGCAACCAGGTTTTTAATATGCATTATTTGGTGGCTGATGCAACGACTGGCCGCTGTTCGGATCGTCCATCACGTTTCAACATGTTCTTAACAGAACTTGTTTCCATTTTATTTTGAATGTTCATCTGTTTTGCTGACGGACTACTTTCCAGTCCTCTTCTTGCTCCCCCCATTAGTCACAAGACAAACAAGTGTGCAAGCATTTTCTTTGAACGCTAACAATTGGAACATTCACTTCTTTTCATAATCACAGGGAACAGTGTGAGTGATTTCAATTCACTATTCGTCAACTGCTTACGGTCCACTCGATCGTTTCTTATTTGGCGCGGACAACTGATCCCAGATAAAATATTCCTGGTCTCCAACCCTTCGGTTGTCAGTTCCTCTGCATCCGTCAATATGTCTGATACTGAGCGATGTTCAATCGAATCACAAGCCTTTGTGGAAGAGAATCCTCACTCCCTTCTGCTTTCGGATTTTCCGATATTGTCCAATGACCCTTCGAAGACTATCTCCTCTAACTTGGCTGTAAGTTCTGTGTGGACTCTTGCGCCATTCACTGTACACGTGTCCTCACAAGAGCGACAAATGTTTGCAGCGCGTTTTCTAGCTACTGACCCTGTGTAACCGTGCCCGCACAAGTGTCTGACTGTTCTTCTGTTGTCTTTATCGTAACGTATCAAAACATTGGCGACTTTTTACTTTTTCTGCCACAGCCACATAATGATCCCTCATCTATTCGAATCCCTTAATTTTTAACTATCAATATACTCTTACATTGGTTTGCTTTTGGATATGGTTTTCTCAATTTTTTCCAAATGGTGCTTAAAGCTGGCTGAGTTACGCTGATTTGTTTGAAACTTATTCGCAGGATGCCTCCAGCCAACCACCCGTAGTCTCTTCTGCCTATGCGGTGGCCGCACTGTTTGCGCAGCATCCTGGCAGACGTTGTGCTGAGGCGGACGATTGGGAACAGTTTGTAGGTGGCTTCAAAAAGTAAGTGCTGTTTTTGCTGTAGTTGGACATCTATGCGGGTGTCTATTGTCACTCAAGGTTCTAAAGTCAAACACAAACACGTTCGATGTTTTAATGTTTCTTAACAGCAATTTGGTATTTTGTGCTATCATTCGCGTTATTGTTAATCGGAATCCACGTTGTGGTTATGAAGTGTTCATAAACGTCCTCACAAGTGATCCTCCAAGCAACATTCCGCTGTTAAATAGGCCCGCGATGCTTGCTTTGCTCTATTGACCCCTACTTTTCCTAGCTAATCTACAGCCAGATTATTGCTATGAGTGTCTTACCACTTTCGAAAAGAGAACAGTAAACTTGTTGAGAGATAAGGATTTAATTTATTTTGCAGATCTCTGAGGTGCATCTAAAAAAAATTGTTAGGCCGATAGGAATAATCTGATATTCTTGGTCTCTTTCGCCTTTACTAACTTGTCGGAGAGTTCCCAGGTGAATAATGGACTCATGTGACTATCAACACATTTTACCTTCACTTTGGTTACTCTTTGTTTCGGCCGCCGAATCTTCTCATCCAGGGCACATTTCGGGACAGCTACTAATTAGGTTACTAGCGCCGCGTAAATAATATTCACATTGTACCCCAAACATTTCACACTTGGATGTTTTAGGCTGTTGAAATGTTTGGTATTTAGTTGTTTGTCTACTCTGGTGTTTGGATTGTGAATGTTTAACCTTCAGGCGAAGTGACATCATCAATGCTTTGTAGGTTTGGGTGTCGAGATTGGCAGACCTTAGTACACGTTCGTCTGCACATACCGTCGTTAAGTGATCTTTCAACGTTAAGCTTGTTTGTTTACTTCTCGTTTACTTTTGATATCATTGTCGAATTTCGATCACCGATGTTATCTGATTAGATGGATTGGTTCACTCGTGTGGTGGTACCGAAGCCGCTAACTACAATGAGGAGCATTCGTTTCAACCTAGTCTTTATTCCAACACTGTTGTATGTGTGGATTCAGATTTCACTTGTGAGACACTGTGTATCTGCACTGCGCTTTCTCAATTACAATACTTTTTCACAGATTGAAGTATCCAAATAAGGAAGCACAGCATTCAACGATCAAACATGTAATATATGCCTTTTAGACTGTTACATGAGTGTGTATGTCTACGTGGTTTTCCACAGGGAGAATTATAAGTCATCACTAAATGCCGCTGAAAAATATGCTGATTCTTTAATACGTTCGAAAATACCCAATGAAGTCATGAGAACGACAAAGTAGCGAACAAGACCTGTTTTCTGTGTTTGATCATCAGGCTAATTACAACACAATAAACACAAAAACAGTAACTAGGGTGAGTCAGAACAGCGGTCAATAGAGGTTATGGACGGCGTGTTTGTTATCAGTCCATAACCTGTATTGACCGTTATTCTGACTCACCTCAGTTATTTTTTGAAAGAGGCTGGCTGGAATGTCTGTGGGAATGAAACAGCTGCGATCAGTTGTGAGTGATGTTCAATCTATATAATAATTAAAAATCCTCTATACCACTCACCAGTGATTACACTGAACATTCAACTGTATAGGTTTGGGGTCTGGCGACAAAACATTGAAACGGACGCCCGTCACTTAGGTGCAGTCAAGATGCTATATATGATTTCAGTGCCACGGCAGCGATGTTCATTGCAGATGAGACCCGATTATCAACAGTCAGAGCTTCGGTTGGATTCGAACCAGCGACAGGAACACCATGGTGTTTCTGTCACTGGTTCGAATCCGGCCGAAGCCTTGGCTTTTCACAATTGAGTCTCATCTAAAATCACAAATCTCCCAAACTACTTATTAGTGACATTGATTGCGTCAGCTACTTCTGGTAACAAAGTCTAACTTAGTTGACAAATACGGTGACTTCTCGTTTCATATAGATTGAGCATCACCCACAATTGGTCGCAGTTGTCACATTCCCACAGATTTTCCAGTCGGTCCCTTTCAAGAAGAAGCACTAGTCTCGAGTTTGGCTCTCATTAGAACTCGTCAATAGTGCATATCCTGGCTACGACTGAGACTAGAACTTCGGTCACGCTTTCTTGAAGCAACTTCTCGTTTCGTCTGGTTCCGTTATTTGAATTTTTAGCTTCCCGTTATGTGTACTTGC
The DNA here is from genome assembly GCA_014338405.1 of Paragonimus skrjabini miyazakii. Taxonomy (NCBI): domain Eukaryota; kingdom Metazoa; phylum Platyhelminthes; class Trematoda; order Plagiorchiida; family Troglotrematidae; genus Paragonimus; species Paragonimus skrjabini miyazakii. The sequence goes on along the minus strand of JTDE01021330.1, from coordinate 9,004 downwards.
ATGTTCCGCTTTCTCGAGACTACCCCCAGGCGAAACAAAAAAATAGAACCGACGGACTTTTGGTCACCTGTGAATGTCTATTCACACCTTTATTGTAAATGGGTATAGATAACTTGATAATAGTCTGTTTTTTTTTGTCTACAACACCTTCATTTCAGATTCCGTGATTTGGCTGCTGACCGTGGGCGTCGCATTGTGAATCAAGGTGTGCAAGGTTGGAGCAAATTTAGCAGTGAGTACTGTTGGTATTCGTAGGGAGTGCGTCAATCTGCAATTGTTTGGTACGCTTCAGATAGTTTATGAGAAGGTCATAGGACGCCTTCCTGTCGATGTTGGAACGATAATCCGTTAGAGCGCCGCTCATGGCACTGATAAACACAGCTGTTTTTCGGTTTTTGTTGACATTCTGTTACTGAGGTACTAGATCTCACAGCCTATAGTGAATTACATAGGTTTATCACGTAATTTTTTTGTGTCAGGCCCGAGCTAGCTAATTGTTCCATTTCATTTTTGTCTCGGAATGTACGACCTCATCTGTGCTCACACTACGCCCGTACATCAATGTGTTTGACTTTGGATGCAAGGTGTACTTTCAACGAACGGGTTACGATGACCAACAGTAGATGTGAATTGTGAGCTTGATACACTGGTTAGGTTTGTGATGTTTTCGCATCTGTAAATACGCGCTTGTTGTCGGTAGCATTGAGTCAGAAACGTTGGGCCAAGAATCACGTCCGTTCGGTCTAGAAACCAGGCAATAGAGGACTGTGCCGCCTGAGCCGAGAGAATGTCTCGCAAATTGGACTAGCAATAGGATAGCGGATCACTTAACTGACGGAAATATTGACTGATCAGAAAACCGACAGGGCGAGTGTATGCATACATGTGTTATATCAATGGTTGATCAAGCTAGTAGCGCGTTCTTGAGATTACCTCTGACTTATCATTGATAGTGTCAATCGAATTACCGTGCAGTGAACTTCCAACGGAAATCCGTTGATTTGGCCGATCGTGTCTGTTAACTAGTTGTGGGCCGAGAGTCGATTACGAACTTTCTTGTGCTAGTTCTGTTACTTGTATCAATTTGGTGGTTTGAAGAGCCTTGCATATGCGATCAGCAGGCTAACGATACTTCTTGAAAGGGCTTAAATTCAATTTCGCTTAGTAATAGATGTTAAATGTGGTTAACTTCACACAATTTGTGCGCGTGAGTGTAAGCAGTAGCAAAGAGCAGTCATCCCAATTAAATGGTTTCAGAACTGTATACCTATCAAATGCAGGTCTCGCCTAAAAGTGCTTTTAAAATGCTTTCGAATTAATCTAAGTTTAGCACATTTAGAAGAATCGACGCAAAAGTAAGTACAGTTTGGTAGTGTTGAACTATACATGCGGTTACCAGTCGGTCGCAGCAACATTGCATGGAATAATCTGAGGTTAACAACGTGTCGTTCTCCTATAATCATAATTATTAATGTCAAATCTTTTGTGTGTACTTCTCGATTACTGTTTCCACGGTTGTTTGGGCTATTCTTCATCTGTCTTCTGATCCAACTTCTCGTTGATAAGTTTCCGTGTAATGCGTTGTCATTACAGTCGTTCCTTTTCCGTCGTTTTTCAGGTGATCTCAACACCAGTTTTCGCTCCGGTGCGTCTTCGACAGTTATATCCAGATTTTCAGACGCTTTTAAGTCACTTTTAGGCCCTTCTCCTACGACCGGTCGTTGATCGGTAAAACATTGCATACATGCTTCCTTTGCTACATTTGTGTTGACTTTGCACATTACCTTCTTATAAGTATTCACACGTCGTCCTTGGTTCTGTGATCTATTTCATTTTCTTATCTGTGATGTATCGCGTTACCGCGTACGTGCATTCTAAACGATTCCGCTGTTTGACATTTCTGATTTACGCTTACAAAACGCACGAACCTAAAAAGAGATTCCGAACAACTTATCGATCGTGCTCCCTATTCTGACCGCTCGCATTCATTCGTTATTTTTCTACTAAACCTTCTCTTTGTGTAAACTGTTCGCTTTATCACCTGTACAACGAAAGATTTTACGTCATACGATATGTGTTTTTATTTCTCCCGCACATACCTTCCTGCGTCTATTGTGTAACTCCTCTTGATCTTCATGAAGTGCGCGTTTCTCTGTTCCGTGTTCGAAAACATGTCCATGTTTCCTTTTACGCGATACTATGTATGAACACTAATAAGCATAATTGTTCTGTAATACTGTGTTGCTTTCATGCTGCTGGCGCAAGAACTATGGGGTTTCGTTCGCATAGCCTGGAATACACTCAACAATTTCGTAACTCAAGTTAAGTTTCAGTTCTGTTTGACCAGCTCAACGCACATATTCTAATCATATTTGCCAATTCGTCTGTGAAAAGAATCCATGATACAAACAAGGTGCCATCCTGTTCAGTTATGCAACCCATTGCACACCGCTGATATCCATGTTTTTTCTTCGTTTTATCAAATCAGTTGATCGACTTATGTTTCTGACTTTGCCATAATTTTCGGGCAATCGTGTGGTGCAGTCCAACACTCAACAAAAACTTGCTTGAGTACGTTTGCTATAAGAGTTGAGTTCGAGTCGTGGAGTAAATCGTTATCATGTTTTACATATGCGTGGCCTATGTGTGATAGTGCGCATTGTTCTGTGGATAGGTCAGACAAATGTATGTTCATCTTCTTAGGTCCATTTACAATCCTACCAGGCGTACCCATTTGATATCAGCTTGATTATTTATCAGGATAGGCTATTTCGTGTTTTTTTTTCAAAAGTACATCGTCGGAACTACTGATATAACTTTCGGCAAATGTCATATTACTGAATGCTTAGAGTACGTCCAGGTGGCTATAGTGGTTCGGTCGCTCGACTTGCATGAAGTTGTGAATGAATGACAGTTAATTTTATGGCTAGATTTACCCACACCGAACCGTGCACTCCCTGTGTGATAATCTACGACGGTGGTTGTTTGCAGTACGAGTATGAGACCATAGTGCATGTTTTGTATATGATAGGGGAAACCAAAATGAAAGAATCAAATTTACAGAACCACGCGTCCCACTGCAAGCGCATCCGTTACCGATTTCGACGTTCGGATTGTTGACCTCTGACCAGGTAATCTCCGTTTGACCACGTATTTTGTCTGTCTCCGTAATGTTGGAATGATCGCGGAGTTGTAGAACAATAGTGCGATCGCGCTCGATATTCGCTTCACCTGGATGTGGGCAACTACGGTTTATGAGCTAGTGTTTCAGTTGAAGCCGTTTACTCCATACTAGTTTCCGCACTACTTTCGTCTATGGGTTGATCGTAAACGTTGGTTGGATTGTAGGTTCTGTCAACTTTTATGTACGCCAAGCTCACTGTTGTGTGAAAACTTTTGAAGTGTGACGTTTATAATCAGTCTCCTGTTATTGATTTCCGTTTGTATTGTATCACTGTATTTCTTAAAGCATAGTTTAGTGTCATCGGAAACGTCTTGCATCTTTTTACTGAGACTACATATGGTGTGTATTTCAGATATCTGTGTACAGGATGTGCTTAGAAGTTCCGTTTGCGTCATTTCTTCATACCATCAAGTTCGTGAAAAAGAAGCCCTGCTGTTCAGGTCTTCAAAGTATCTTTGGACTTAACCAGTTAATCTTGCTCCCTGTGAACGTCCCCATTTGTGCCTATTCTGGTTCCCTTACTCAGTGTTCATACCCTCATGCTTTGTGCTGACGAACCCATTTTATTCTCCAAAGCTTTAGACTCTTACCGTATAGTTCGAGTAAAATCCATGGTTGTGAAAGTTTGGTCATTCTAACTTGTACATGTACTCGCAGGTTTTTCGGTAAGATGACCGATCTGGGCACGATTGACTCATCTCATTGTGAGCGAATCACAGCGAGTGAATCTGTATGTATATGCAACTACTTTTTGTCTACTCGCATTTGCTGTGATCATTTGTTCATTAAATATATAACAAATATTTTAGTGTTCGCTCACCTGATGTGGTTATCCTTCTGAGTAGCATAAGTGACGGACGTAAAATTTTGGGTGTTTCACATTTTGTAGTTCATCTTTTGCTGGTTGTTGCTACGAGGCTGAATGGACGGAGAGGCTTGTCCTTGGCCACCTAAACAACTATATACAGGCTATAAAGAATGCGCAAGGATGTTGCAGCAGCATAGGATTTGGGCAGGGTGTAAGCATAAGGTGGCGTATCAACTGGTGTGCTTGTACCATAATGACCGCAGGTTCAACGTCATCGGTGAGTTTTCTTGTCCCAACATATTCCACGCTAATGGCTACTGAACACGTATCGTTGATATTTCCAGACTTTCAATTTAAATTACAGTCGTCTGAGTGAATGACACCTAGAGGACAATTCGATTTCACAGCGGCGTTACTATTCGGATATATCCGAAACTACAAGTATATCGAATTACTGATAAGTAGTTTGGCAGATTTGATAATTTAGAGGAGATCCATTTGCGAAAAATCTGGACTTCGGCTGGATTCGAACCGGCGACAGAAACACCATGCCCAAACGCGGCAAGCCCTCTACCAGCTGAGCTACGGAGCACTTGCCGCGCTTGGGCATGGTGTTCCTGTCGCTGGTTCGAATCCATCCGAAGTCCAGATTTTTCGTAAATGGATCTCTTTTACAAGCGTATCGCTAGTTGTCGAGTTGGATAAGATTTGACGTCATGTCCCCCCGCGACGTGATACCGGTCGAAAAAATGTATTTCTATACCTAAACATTTGCAGATTGCGATTTCGTGAATACTTCTGCATCCCTCGGAAAATAGTAAATGCTCTGAAGTTGCTTGAAAAATCCAAACGAGATTGTAATTTGATACCATTGTCGTCTGTCGCATGTATGACGGACCGGAATAGGTCTGAGAAGATCATGGCTGATAATCATGCACATCAGTTACCTACAGTTCCAGTCTCTTCGCTTATCTCCTTTAATCTTACGAGGACCGCAATTTATGAGTTAGGCGTGTATGAACTATCGAAATCCAGCTAAATAGTGCTTCTTTCCTAAGTGGGCTAGCTGAAAGGCTTATCTGAATGCGAAGGTTGTGACCAAGTGTGGGTGGTGTTCAGTTTTAAATATTTTTGAACGTACATTTTCTTTGGGGTAACGTATCCGACAACCACACTTAATGAGGACGTCTATCTCCGTCATTCGAAAATTACTTATCAAACAAACATGATATGCACTGCCAATTTGTTGTAACGCATTAAGAACTAGGGTTAGTGATCTTCAATCAGAAGTATTGAACGGCAGTTACTAAAAGTAAAAATGCCTGTTTTTTCTACCGGTTTTTATGTTTTGTGTTGTTTCAATTTTCGTGTTTCATTTTACCATACTGTCAGTGCGAAACGGATAATACAATAATGGAGGTATAGCAATTGTGTCGTTCCGATCCATCGAATGATGAGTTACACGTGGTGGTTCGCGGATATCAAGGAACCAACAAAATTTCATCCGAAAATATCGGTTTACCTTATGACTAATGGTCAGTGTGAACGATAAACAAACATGAAAATTGAGGGTTATACCGTCAACATATAGCTCAAAGGCCCAAGTATATCAGCAAGAGCAAAGCCTAGACAGAGTACAATGTATCAAGGGACAACAAACATAAACAGTATCAAGCACCGAATACAACAGTGAAAATGTTAGCAAACAAATCGATCTGAAGATATTGGAAGGTAGTGAGTTGAGTGAGGAATAACAGGTAGCCCAGTGGTTGCTGCGTTTGATATTGTTCTGGTAAGCTTGTTTCAGCGATGGCTAGCATAATTCACTGAATTCTGCTGTATGCAACACGCTCTAGGAAACCAGAAACGTGCTACATATAACGTTGTGGTTTGCCGTAAATCAAAATTAGTGGCACCAGTAGTATGAAGTTGTCTTGCAAAGTTTATTTACCATTCTCCCATGTTGTTGCTTACAACGCAGAATCCTGACGTGCAACGTTCTGAAGCAACAGTTCTCATTGCCGTTCATTATGTACTCAAGTTGTTTAAAAATGTCACACAAGAGGGACCGACCGTCTTCATATTTGCCGTTTTTAATTTAAAGATTATTGCACAATCGTTCATTTAGTTAGAACACACTTACCCAGGTTTGCAAGATTGATCGTGTTGTTCATTTCTGTGATTCATACTGATTACACGAATGTCATTTTTAATCGAATATGTGACTGATTCTAAATTAGGTAAGTATGAGTTAGTGGAAACTTGAAGCTGTGAACTTCTACCCATACATCACCGGAGGTGAAGTGGGATATTTGTGGGACTGTGCGGAGACAGTCGTGTTTAGTCATAGTGATCGCCTTTAATGGAAACGTTATTTTCATTTGTGGTGTACTCAAAAATATATTTCGGCATCTGAAACGACGAACTTTCGTCAACTTAAGTATCAATGTAACAGCCGTTATTCAACGCATTCTTAGTGTTTACATTTTTTTGTTTCACGATATACGTAGACTTCGCTGATTACCGTTGTTTCATTCAGTCGCTATAATTAGTACGGTCTTAAATTCGCTTACTGGGTAACCTAATGGGGTTCAGCTCGGCGTGATTATTAACGGAAACTAACGTGTACCGTCGGCCTAACAACCTTCATAGTTCACTGTAAACGCTGTCATTCTATAATAAATGCATCAGAGCCATTTCAATTTTTGATATAATACGCGGGATGCGCTTTATGTTTATCTACACGTATGGCCATAGCGTGATTCAGGTAGGATACTGCCCACCACCACGTGGCAGTAGCGTGCCGAAAGCTAGCTAGCATTGTAAAATTGACAATCAAATCAATTCGCGATAACCACAATAAACGTCAATCAATTTTACTTCTAAAGGTAGACCATTTGTCCTACCTGAACCAGTGATACTTGTTTTAATGCATTCGCAATTCATCGTTTTCTAATGGCTACAACAATTAACTGTCCGCATTAAATGCATCGGAGGTGGTTTACTTTGTCGGTTACGTAAAAGTATAAGTAGGATCACCCAGTGTAGGGTCAAGCAAACCGAAGACGACCGGTTGAAAATAACACGAGTAGACAAAGAGTATATTGTCGACCTGCGAGGTCAACGAGAGAGTAAACGAATGCCAAGACGAAACGATAACAGGGCGGAACGACAAGCAAGCACACAGCGGAGTCGTATGTTTGAGTGTGCGGGGTAGTTGTCAGTGTCTCTACTCGTTCAAACAATTGTTAAAGTACATGAGAAAGTTGGAAATAAAAAAGAGTACAACTGGCACTCGTAGCCCTAACATAGTTGACAACAACGAATAGGGTCGCTACACCAGTTCTTCCGCACAACATGTTTCCTAAAGAAAATAACATGCTGAATATAGTAAGAGTTTACCTCCAGGATCGTCCGTGATCGTTTTTGCACCAGTGGGAGCCTTCAAAAGTCTTCTTCACATCGTTCTGTTCCAATTCCATTGTATCGGACTTATTGCCCGAGACTTGTAGTTGTAGACACAACCATGAAATTTGCATTATTTGGGCCCATTTTTGAATTTTGTACGAGTTCAGGAGGACGTTCTCATGTTACTCAATATGAGCTAGTTTTTGCTGATTTTTGGAAGCTTTATGAAGTCCTCTTTGAGATTGTTCTGTCCCACTGCTGGTGAAATGGGTGTGTCCTTCTTATTGGACATATCGAATGGCTGAATATGTGGATACTCCTCAGATATGCTGTTGTATGGAAACATTAAGATGTTGTAAGATCGAGCGACCCGAAGACAACCGGTTAAGAATAATACAGCGGGTAGACAAAGAGTATAATGTTGACTTACGAGATCAACGCGAGAAAAAACGGATACAAATACGAAGCGATAACGGAGCGGAGTGACAAGCGTGCACGCAGTGGGGTCGTACGTTCGAGTGTGCGGGTAGTTTTCGGTATCCCTAATCGTTCAAACAAAAGTTTAAGTACATACAAGAGTTAGAAACAGAAAAAGTACAAATGGCGCTCGTGGCTCTAACATAGTTGACAATAACGAATAGGGTCACTACAACGGCTTTCCCTTTCCCGCGGACTTTTCAAAAATTACTATGGATAGTGAGAGACCTTGAAATTGTTTTTGATTGACCACCAATTCCACATCGTCTTAAAAAACCCTGCTCGCACATTTTCGTAATATTCGCGCGGGAGTGCGTTTTCTTTCGTACACGAATTATTGGGAAACTCCGATGAAGTGAATGTGATCTGGAGTGTTGGTAAAACGGCACAAATAATATTTCCAAGTCATGTGAAAAATAGCTTATTTCAGTTAACCTGATATCACTTGGCGTTTAAACGGTCCATTACGAGTAACTCACATCCGTATGTTGGATCAGCATGGCGGTGAACGATGAAAGCATGGTTAGAAGAATATTCAAGCTGAACTACCCGAAATTTGTAGAATATCTGGAAGACTTGCGCAATTTTCAACAAGAAAATAGCACAGGCTTTTTCATCGCCACTTCGCAGACAGTTGCAAGTGCTAAGAAACATTGAGGAGAGAAATACAGCCAGGCTGTCCGAATGAAAGTGTGGTGAAAAAATGCGTACACTGTACATGCCGAACAGCACCCTCCAGGTGGTAATGGTTATTTATCCTGTTGATATGATAACAAATTTAAGTTTCGCCGACTACAGATGTAGTGCATCCTGGGTTGTATATTATCGTAGTGACGAATATTAAATCGAAAACGCTAACCTGGTTCATTCACACGACTTTCGGTTTGGTTACCTTAATCTATATTCCAAGAATAGCGTTTAGTTGTTGGTGATGAAAAGCATGTGTGTGAGTTGATGGACCATTTTGAGAGTGCTCGTGGAATGAGGCTGAATATGAGCAAGAAATATGGGGTTAGGATGTAGTGGAACAGTTGTGTGAACTACAGTAATTCTCGATACAAAAATAACGAGTGAAGTCAAGGACTGGACTCACCAAAGATTGACAATGTTCGTGAGACGTCCAATGA
>JTDE01021329.1:62413-102263 GCA_014338405.1 Paragonimus skrjabini miyazakii | reverse complement strand
AATTCTTCCTGTTAGCCTTCTCTCATTAATTCTCAGCCTCCTCAGTAACTTTTTCTTCTAGGATATTCCACGTCACTGTTGAGGTGAACGGCGGCCCGAGCCACAGTACCTTTTGGTCAGGCTCATGGCTGTTATGATGATGATGATGATGATGATGATGATGGTGACAAGCCCTGAGGCTTCAATTATCTAAGTGAGTTTTTCTGGCTGTTCATTTGTCCTTTTTTATATGCTCTTGGCTATTGAGTAACGTGTTTAATTTAGAATAACGCATAATATCCTATTGTTCATTGCAGGGATGTTAAAATGTGTGAAAGTCGTCGAACACATAAAAATTCAATACAGTTGCCATGAAAGAGGACTGTGAATCGTTGGAAGCGGCGGTGCATGCTAGCGGCGGATTCCACTGATCGGATTGAAACTTGTATCCTTACAACAGTACCGAGGAACAGGAAGCGTTCGTTCATATCTTACTTTATCTTTAGATGACGCTGCATACAGTAATCAGGTGCTACTAGTCCCTCAGTCGCATGTGATTCAAACGAATGTGGAACAGTGTCAAAAGTGATAGAAGGTTTGAAAGAATGGGTATCAGAACATGAGATTCACAGGAAAGCAGTTACAGCTCTGTTGCGAATTATCAATCTTTTAGCAAGGACCATTCCAACTGACGTGCGATCTTTGTTGGGTACACCGCGAGACTGTCCCTCGAAGTTGATAGCTGGTGGTAATTATGGTCACTTTGGCTTGCAAACTGCTCTTTCACGCTTGCCGTATGATGCATCATTGAGTAATGCTAACGAAGTAGAAATCCAGTCGCACACGGAATGGATACTTTACAGGATGGTTGCATTGTGCAAGGGACAAACGGTCTACACAACATGCGAGCGCGTCACAAACTGAAGACGTAAGTAAAGTATGTGTGCGGTAACATCACAGTATTCTTGCTTCTCCAGGAAAACACATGGATAGTGGATCTGGACGAACATAATGTTTTGGACAACGACGTTAATTAACGTCCAACATATTGTACATGTTGTATGAATAGTTTCCTTTAATACACGTTATATATCCGATTTATAAGCGTTGTTTCCTTATCAGTGGCATCTTGCGACAGACCGTGTCCAAAAGGATGATTAAATTTTGAGGCCACAGTGAGGTTGTGGGGACGAACGTGAGATAAGAGTACGCGGTAAGTGAATACTGGGGGAGAAATACTGGTGAGAACAGCTGATTTCGGCGTGCATTTCATCGAACTGCTATTGATCCGTGCAACCCCTTTGTGTGATTGGCTCAGAAAAACGGCGTGAAAAACGCTTTCGCTATGGACACGACCCTTTTTCCACTACGATTACACCGGAATTGTCGCTTAACAAAAATGTCGTGGTGGACAAGTGGGCATACGCTAGAACCCCGTCCACTAACAATTTAATACGCCTTCTCTGAAGAGCAATCGAAATGTAATCCAAATAGGCATCGAACTAGAGAAGGAAGTGAGGTTTGGAAACAAACCGTATATTTCCAGCAGTGTTTGAAAATATGATAAGTAGTTAGCTCTAGCCTAGTCTTGGACCAACGACAGCAACCAAGAGGAGGAAGAAAAGAAGCGCGAGATGGGCCACGGCCCACTCGGCGGCACTCAAAAGCGCGCCAGGTGAAGAGTGCGTGGAACCTTCGAGTGCGTTAAACAACGTTCGAAAAGGTTCGGGTTAAACGACCTTGAAGAAGAGAATAATAGATGAGTCGTTAGGAAAAGGCAAGCATCCGCTGCGTGCAATTAGTTGCACGACTGAAGAAAATGGCACTGAGTTCGTATCAGGCCTCCTATTGTAGGCGTACACAGAATCATGCGTACAGAACAGATAAGCTGAAAAACACGATTGCAGCCGGGGTCCTTAGAGAAGCCACACGATCGCTGGTCACTACAAAGCGGAAATACGAGTGGAAAAAGGAATTGTGCTCATAGGGCAGAAAGCTATTGATTTCATACGCCATCAGCTACCCTTTTCAAGACTGAAATCACGTGACAGCTCCGAGACTGCTCGCTTGGGTCAGAGAGTTCCAGGTGAATCCGAAATTCTGTGAGAAATCAGAAGGGGCCAGTTCAAGGCAGGGACAAGGATGCAAAGGAGTCCCAAAACGATGGGTTCTGATGAAATAATAAATACATGTATATTTATATTAAAAATTCCATACATCCAGACACCTGTTCTCATGGATATATACACGCATATAATTATCATCATACAAATGGGCGCACTTATTTGTTCTGTTTCCATGTAAGTATGTACGTTTTTACATCGGGACATATTACTAGGTGCTGTTGATAGGCATGTATGCTTTGACAGTAATTCATTTGTCAACCAATCAGAAACTTTGGCAGTTCCAATAATTTGTTCCCGGGTACGAAAGGAAACGGAATTTCATTGAAGTCCGAAATTTTGAAATTGGCGCTCAATCATTTTTGCCCACAACTTCATGCACGCAGAGCGTTAAACTCGAAAACGCTTACTCATAGAAAGGCAGCGTATATTTAGTAAGCTTTCATTCACATTTCAATGTTTCAGTTCGGTTGATCCATTGATCCATTGAGTTCATTATTTGTACGCTGCACTCCATCGGTCATCAGCTGTTCGGTGTCAGCTGTACCTGCTGATCTGAAGCAGTATTGGAGCGGCCACCAACGTTCAACACTTTCATGTACAGATCAGAGAGACTCCTTTGTAAACGGTAAACAATCCTAGGTGCGTTAATTTTTATGGACACTGAAGTTAGTCCGGAGGAATGCAGGAAGATGAACGACGTGGTGAAAGAGAACCGGATAAACCAACACCGGTTGCCCATACGTATAGGAAAAGGAATGGTAATTACTCTTCTGTCCGATTGCATCTCTGTAGATGCTATTCATATGAAGATACTGGTGCCCTCTGGGGCTGTTGGTGCAATAATAGGAAAGGGTGGTGAATCAATTGCTCAAGTCCAGTGGGAAACAGGTGCTCGAATAAAATTGTCCAAACCGAGTGATTTCTATCCAGGTAAACTGATCGTTCCATGTGAAGTTTTTTTGTTTAATTCCACTGACTCCAATCTGACGTGTTGTCTTTCTCTCTTCGCCCACCATAGCTACTGGTGTCATAAGACGCACGGTACTACTTTTATTCAGATACACATTCATGAGGGCATAATAAGTGGTATATCCCCGTTGGTCTTCCTCATTGTTTTGCTTCCCTTGTCTCATTCGCGGTAGCGTCGCGCTGCTCTTAAGTTTTGCCTTCCTCGGCCAACAATAGACGTGGTAGTTCTAATAAAGTATTAAGTAGTATCATTAGGCGCCAAAGTATCTAACCGGACTTCGGGCTTCTGTAATTTTAAATACATGCTTTCTTATATGGTGGTTTGACTAACGGCGTCGTCTCATTATCTACAATTGTCGATACCAAAACTACTTAAAAATTGTTTGTTTCTAACTCCGAGTTTAACACGGAATACATTTTGCTAGGATGGTCTCTCTCGAACCGTGACTGCTTTACGTAGACTAAACAGTTTTGTTCAGTTCAGTTCAGTTCGGTTCGGTTTCCAGGACGGGACGGCTTCAGCCAGAAATTGTCCAGTCCCTTGCACCAGTGAACTTCTGATGGCACCGGGTGCTGTGACAATAATAAGAAGAGATTCTTCACATCTATGAGTTAGTATGAGGGCTACCTGATAAAAGCTGTGGAGTTTAAGCTATCAGTGCCATTAGAACACAAGTTCACAGCTACCACCGATACACACAAGTTTATCCTCCCATTGAAATGACATGAAACAAGGGTTAAGTGTAGGAGCAATAAGGGTTTGATTCCTAGAACCTATACTTTCAGATGATGAGACTAACTTTGTAAATAAAATGAAAGCAATCAATAAGATTTAAAAGAGGTAACAATAACGGCAAATGGAGATGAAAAGTTGATTAACTTATATCTACCACAAGGAAAGTACTTTGGAAACTCATCTAAACTAAACCCTCACAACAGGTACGGGAAGAAAGATGGCCAGCACTGATCTAGTTTTCTTTTGAACTCTGTCACACTATCAGAGGATACTACACTCTATGGAAGCATGTTCCAACAGTTGGTGACACGACATGTGAAGAAGTTAGCTCTAATCGATGTAGCAACCCTCTTCTTCTCCAACTTGAGACTGTGGCCTCGAAGGTGTGAGTTTGTATGCAGGCTGGACAGAGATTTCGCCTCCACTTCGGTTATTCCCTTAAGAATCTCGAAGGTTTCTATTAAGTCTCCTCTAACCCTCCTTCGCGCAAGAGAAAACAGATCAAGTTTTCTTAGTCTGTCTTCATACGAGTTATCTCGCATTCCCTCGAACAGCTTTGTGAAACTTCTCTGAACTTTCTCAAGTATCTTCACGTCTTTTGCCGTATGTGGGCTCCAAGCCTGCCCACAGTATTCCAGATGTGGCCTAACATAAACTTTATAAAGCGGCAACGACACCTCCGGGCTTCTTGACGCGAACGTTTTCCTCAGCATATACAGTGCTCTATTACATTTTCGCGCCGCCTGTATACACTGTTTGGGAACTTTGAAGTTCCTCTCCGTGAGCACTCCCAGGTCCTTAGTTGTTTCTACCCTCCCCAGCCCTTGCTCCTCCCCCTCCTTGCCAAAATACCTGACTGGCCCTGGCTGTTTCCTAGCAAGCAGCTGATTACACTTGTCTACATTCAAGGGTAAGTGCCATTCACTTGACCACCTCTGAACAGTATTCAAGTCCTCCTGCATGCTCGTATTGTCAGGATTTCCTACAACCTTCACGTCATCAGCGAAGATGTAGCGGGGACATTTCAGGTTTTTGGTGAGATCATTGGTAAACATTAAAAATAGTAGTGGTCCAAGTACTGATCCCTGAGGTACCCCACGAACTACTGCACCTTCTGTGGACCTGTTCCCTGCTACCTCTACGTGGAAGGTGCGACTTCTCAAGAAATCCTGTATCCATCCTACCAGTCTCGAAGGAAGACCAAGGGTCCTCAATTTGAGGACCAGCAATCGGTGGTTCACGGAATCAAATGCAACTTTCTCTCTCCTATCCAGCCTCTCTGTGATCTCATCGAGGAAGCAAATCAGGTTGATGAGACACGCCGCCTAGTTTCAGCCCTCACTCTAACCTGCCTGGAGCTGTTCACACACCATAATGTTAGATACGTTTGCACTAGATTACGCATGTGGTGTTTTGCAACTTTCTATCCATAACTGGGGCACTGTTGACTTATGTGAAAAAAGGGGGGGTTGATAAGGCACCCTCAGGTTGTCAACTTAGCGTTTGTCTGTGATCTGAATGCAGTTGAAGCACACCTATGTGGCAGTAATAAAAGTGCACATAATAGTCTTACTGCATCCTCAAATTTTCGAATCACGAACTTCGGTGAGGCTTTGCCCCGTGTTTCTCCGTCGATCCGTTTTGCCAGCTGCAGTAAGATTTCTGAAATAAACAGCGTAAACTTCGTAAAAATATCTTGGGTTGCACTCCTGTTGATAGGCTTGCTAAGTCAGCTAGTCTTTTCCAGACGTTTTTGAATATTATGCTCCGGACCTGCTTGATAATTGCATCATCCTTAGTGCAATGCAATCAGCGAATATATATGTACCTTCAGGTAGATATATTAGATGGTTCGGACGTGCGCTATTGCGCCTCTCAGCTGTAGGGTTTTGCAACCCGTACACCATCGGTCATCTGAACTCACCTTCTGTTGCCCTGCTGTTAACTACATGGCTTAATAACAGTAAGCTGCCTCAATTGTTTCGCAGCACCGAACGGGACATGTGTCATGGTACTGAAAACTGGTTGAACTCTGCTCATTCGGAACCAACACCGCTTTTCGGTATAGGTTCATGTGACCGCAACCGATAGTATTTGATGTGCTCAGGGACACGAATGTTGTGTTACCCCACAACACCCAATTGTCTTTGAAAGGAAGTGTGTATTATTTTTTTTATGTGATTGCTCCTTTAATGTTGGGCAACTTGTCATTCTTTAAATCGCGACTAGAATATCGGGTCGCAACATCTGCCCTGGTTAGTCCTGTAGTATATTCACGTGGTCGTGATAACTTCACTTGTGCACAGTTCATATGATTCAATATTCATGTTTCAGGGTCAACGCTCAGTCGCGATATAGCCCAGTGGTGACCACATTGTGCATTGCTCATGTGGTCGGTTCGGTTTTACACAAATATATGCTGTGGCAAATTACCGTCAGCCACGAGTAGGCTGACGTTTTTTAGAAGTTGTTGGAATCGGTTCGCCCCATGATATCGTGAAGGAATCTTCAGGGACTGGATGACAAGGACCCAGTCCTCTGATAGGATGCTCAAGCATTCCGCTGCTAAATGTGGCAGAGGTTTACTGAATGTTTGAGGAGTGATCTGGATGAATTGGATAAGTTGGTAGTGTAAAACAAGCGTGTCACCGTCAAGGTGTTTTGTAGCGCCATTGAGTCTCACTTCCTGAGCCTTTGTGGGAGTTGCTGGGTTTCTCAGGACGATAACATCGAACTCCAGCGTGAAATTCAACGGACAATTCACAGTGAATTTTGTGGTCCCCAACGAGAGCTCTTCCAAAGGAAACTTTCCTGGTTTACCTCAACTTTTAAATTTGGAGGTTATAAGATACACCCCAATGAGAAACAGTCCTTTAGGAAACTGACTTAAAAATTGGAATTCTGTTGTATTACGTTTCATAGCCGAAGCTCATATTTTACCATTATCCGTGTGTAGAAAGATCACTATTCTGCATAACTCTGACGATTTTGCTTAGGCCGAAGTTTTATTCATATTCTCTCCGGAAAATGCAACCGTAAATGGACGCGCATACGACTTGCTTTTGCAGGCCAGATAAAAACGCCTCCCTGTCACTGGCCCTTAACAGGATAAGACAGAGACATTGTTGAGGGTCTTGGAAGGAGGTCGTTTGTAATCAGTAATGATTGCTCACCCAAATTCTAAACCCGATGTGCCATGACTTTCGGGTAACCGTGGTATTATTTTGCATGCCATCCAGTATGACTAGATGGAGAACCTCCAATGAGTAATGACACTACTCACATAACATTTTCACTGGTACCACCACTGCTGTGCGTCATTAGGCAACACCATGCGGATGTTTGGTAATCAATGAGTAAAAGAACTGTTCGATGGAGGCACGGCTCATGTTGCATCGGAGTCAAGGCGCGCCAGATGAAAACTTACTGCTGTTGGTTATCGGAAAAAGCTGGCATCCATAATGCCTCAAAGGAAAGGGAAATGAAGACTCAACGGATGCAGTACAAGACAACTCCTCTAGCACTGGTGACTCGTGGGGTGTTTATAGGATGGTTGAAAGAGCTCAATATCAGAACGAGAGCTGCAGGAAGGAAAGTTCTGTACCCATTTGTCAATTGCTTACCACATGTTGGTATTCACCCCCGCCATCTTAAAGACCCTTAGCATGTTGTTAAGTTTCCCGTCGCAGTTGTAACCTTTGGATGCTGATGTCAGCCACGCGTTCAAGACTGAATACCAGAAACACTTATTGGGGGAATTATTGTATTAAGAATACCCACGAGGTTTTACACGAAGTATGTGTAAGAAGTCACCTATGTTAGATCTTTGTCTAATCTTCCCGTTAAATTGCTATTTTGGGTTACATATGCCGGTCTTATTGTAAGTTGTTTGGCGAAATGCATCGTGGGTCTTTTCAGACTTCTGAAGGCTGTTCCCAGCGACCGTCGAAATCTCTTGGTGAAGTCGCCGAGCTTCGCCATGTTTTGTCAAGATATGGTCCCTCAAAAACACGTAACCATAGGTATGTGTTTGCTCCATTTTAGTTCATTAAGTACGAACAGATAGTGATGCGAGAATTTCGAAAATCAAAGGGCTAAACCAATCATAGTGCAAGTCGGAGGTAGGAGACGCGCGCCTGTTACCTGTACTTTCTCCGTTCAACGCAGTGATCAATGTTGTTGAATATATATATATATATATATATATATATATATATATGTGTGATGTACGTTCTGATAATTATTTTGCTGCTGAATGGTGTTCGGAATAAGCTTATGCCATGGAGAGAATAGTCCCAAAAATGTTGGTGAATTGTTCAGTAGCGAAATGACAAAATGATTGTCGTTTTCGTAAGTTCGCTAATTAACTGTTGTTGCAAATTTTCAAAAAACCTATGACCAGCAAAATTTCGTTTTTTCATCATTACGACCGAGATAAACTCTGTATGAAGGAGAATGGTTTATAAGCTCTAGGTGGATACTACTTTGCTATATAGTTTTTTTCAAAACAGGCTTCGCCAGCCCCAGTAGAAGTCAACATCCTTGCAATAGCCACCTTGTGCAGCTCCAAAACATGCCCCTTGTTGATGGGGGGGACTGTGATATGAACTTCGCTGCTTCCTCTGACCAGCCTGTTGGCTATATCTAGACTATGTCAAAAACTTTCGCGATTACGTAGGTTGCTGGGTACCACGGTTTATGTCTAGTTTCCTTATCCCTACTTAAACTTTGACAGTGACGTGTGACTGTATACTCAACACTTATTTATAAAGTGATCAAAAACTATGATTAGAGAGGTTGTATTCGTGATTAAAACTTATCGTAGCAACGTGTCATCAAGTCATGTTCATTTTTCAAAATATGATCAAGGAACATTTTCAACGTATTCATCCTTTGAGAGGAACTTTTTGACCGTATGTGTCCGGATTAGTCTGCCACAGTGACTGAAATCGAAGGTCACCCCAGGTGGTTGTCTGTAAGATGTAGGCACCTTGGTGTCAAACGTTTGGGTTTATACCTAGGTGTCTTTAATGGTTAAGTCCCTTCCCTTTTTTCCTCTCATTAAGCCGTACTTCATAGTTGTATGACAGTTGAACATCAGCTGGAACCATTACTGCATTGCTGTTTTTGAGAATGATGTTATTTCAACCTCCGACATTGCACCTAGTTAATTGCCTGTCCATCCGATAGCACCTGATAACGGGGAAAAATAAACGAGGGCATACTTCATATCTTCATCCCTGTTTGTTTCAAGATCAGTTTGCTTCGCCCCAGCAGTTAGTTAATCGCTAATCTTAGAGAATTGTTTCAGTTCCTCCATTAAGCCAACCATATCGACATTATGATCTTGCACGTCTGGTGTGGCTCCAAAACTTGTGTTCCTTAAAACACAACCTCCATGACCGAATGATGTACTTTGTTGTCTGTAACAAACGAGTATTTCTCGTTGGTTCTGCTTTCAACCGATGGGATTCCTTCAAAGTATGCCTCAATAACAGCTCTCAAAGTTTTCATTTGAGTCGCCATGTTACCACCTGGTTCATAGGCTGAATCACTGCAAAGGCAGTTGGCGATAGGTTACCCGAATGTATAACTGAATACGTCACGGGGACGCACTGTGAAACAGAATTGTCAACGGAAAGACTAATCTTCCAGCCTTGCAACAGTAGTCAGCGAATGAGTGGTGTAAGCCATTGGTGGAAAGTACTGAGGTAATCCGGAGGTTTTTCGACCGACACTTAGGAATTGGCAACTTTGCCCTGCTAACTCCTAGATTTTAGTTTCTCACCAGACAGGTTACCATCAGCCATGATAATTATCTCTCCGAGACTTTTCATGTGTTCTACTCGTGAGTTTTTAATCTGATATTCTGTCAAGGTGGAACCTAATAATATAGGGCTATCTCATTAGCATCAAAGACTTACTTTCCATTTGCAATTGCACGGACGATAGTCTTTTCGGTGTTCACATCTTTCCCTTCCTTTCGTTTCCCAACTGAAGTTTGTTTGTTCTCTCCACGGTTGTGTGGCTGTCACGCATCGGCTTGAGCAACTTGTGCTATCAATATATCACCCACTAGCCGCGCCAACTTAAAAGATAGACTAAACATTCTGAGGAGGAGTTCAGTTAGTGCCAACTGAACCACCTAGATAATGGGATCCGAGCGGTCGGTTTTCGCGTTCTCGGTGGCCCTCTGTCGGAAACTGAAGTGGCCATGGAGCTTATGCTGTTAAAGCACCATAAGACATCATGTCTTCCCTCTTCCTCTTTCCAACAGCGGCAGAAGAAGGTTGATACCAAAACTGAGAAAATTCTTTCAGACGATATCGGAAAATTGAGGGGTACGTCGTGATTGGTGCTTACCAGCGGTTATTCCCGTTTTCAAAATAGAGTCCGAAGTTTATGTAAAAACTACAGAGGCATCAGTATTTAGTCTCTGTCGTGTTCAAGTTACTAACTGTTCTTTTACTGCGTTGGTTCACTGTACTCAGAGAAACCCAGACACGTGAAGAGGAAAATGCAAGACCCTGATCCAGCCGAGTGTGCATTGACCACTGTTTTACCATGTGATGGGTCTTGAAGCATTGGCTGTTTCACGGACAGTCAACGGTCGTGGTGTTTTTTCGATTTCTGGGCTGTCTTCGATTCGGTTGTTCGTAAGACACTTAAGAACTGTCTCCTTCGCTAAAGAGTTTCAGAACAGTGCATGAATTCCTTAGACTAGTTGTATGCTTACTCTTCAAGCGGGTTGAGAGCTTATGGACAACTGTTTCGGGTGCTCATCACTTCCAGTGGTGTTCACCAGTGGTATCTGCTATCTTCCTGACTGTTCATGTTTATTATGGACAACAGTTTACAGTGTGTATTTGAGGAATCCGATGAGCTTACTTCCGAATTTCATCCTGGTCTCATTTCGACCTACATCGACTATGTGAATGACAATGTTTTGGCTAGCCCCTCTACCTGAGGCATGCAGGCCACGCTAAACAAGCTGCTGACCAGGATGGTCTATATTGAATGTGCTTCGTATCTTCAGAGTACAAAATGTTAATTCCCCAGTTCTGTATCAAAAGTAGTCTGCTTGAGGCTGTGGACCGTTTCACACACTTGGGTAGCAGCCCGTAATATGCTGATGAGATGTCAACAAGAACAGCGAAGACGTATTGTCTTTGTCAAACTGCATCCTCTGTAGCGTCCGAATGACGTCTGGTTGTCGTTGAAAGGATGGGTGTATAGTATGTATGCGCGATCTGTTTTGCTCTGGTTTGGAAACGTAGTTTGTTTCTGACAATGATCTCAACGTGCTTGTTGTATTTGACCATCGTTATCTCCTCCACTTAGCCCACATCAAATAGGATGGTCAGGTGAGCAACGCGATCGTTCGCCAGTGCGTATTTCTGTTAATGTTTTATATGAAGTGAGTGCACTTAATGACGCGTGGCAGTGAAAGCCGTAAGGAAGCTGTCTTCCTGATGACGCCTTACTTCCACTTACAGCTCGGTTGTTTGTTTGCAAGGTGTAGGCGCCTTGATGTTGTATGTTTGAATGTAGACGTAGCTGTTTTTTAGTGGTTAGGTCCCCTCCCCTTCCCTTTTTTTCCTTTGTCTTCCTATACAGAGTTTGATTTTTCTTCGTGGTTGTGTGGCAGTTAAGCATCAGTGTGAACCACCGATGTATTGCTGTTTATGATGATGATGATGATAATTTCTGTGGGTTTGGTATGCGCGGTCAGTCAATCAGCTGATCGAGCCATACAGTCTGCCTTGGATAAGTCACGTATTTTGCGTGCCATCTGAGCGCTTGTCTGGAATTATTTAGTGCAATCACCAACAGTTGAGTAACAACACGTAACGGTCAAGTAATATGTTAACAAAGTATGGAGGCTCTTACTGTTCATAGTAAGTAACTGTCGCCTGTCCTGTTAGGACCTCGTGAGCACTCAACTTTCTGGTTAAATACGTTATCTGAGATTGCAACGTGCTGTGATCACTGAAGTGGCGGTGGGCGGCAATCCAATCAGCAGTACCTTCTGATCAGGCTCATGACCGTTATGAGTGATGTGAATGATGGTGTATTTCGGTCTTCGATTTTGATGTCATCATTTTCAGCTTTGAGCCATACCTATGGGCATTATGACTAGGACTATCGTTGGCCCTGATTATGGTCCACGGAAGACGGATTAATAAATTAGTAAAAATTCGTAGATACTAGGAACAAAAAAACGGTGGAACTTTAGGAAGAAGAAAGACGACAACCAACAACCTTTCATACACATGCTCGCCATTGTCTGAGACAGACGGCTATTTTGAACTGTTTTTACTTGGCTGGTTATGAACTCCCCAGCCGGATGAACGGCATCCACCAACCGTTCTCAATGGGGCGGTCATAGGTTTCATAATATTTGACCGCATCATCATTACTTTGTAATTGTCACCAGCCACATAGGACGACCCGCGGTGAGGTAGACGCTCCGTATGTACACGGAGTGCGTAACCCAGCCAGCGAAGACCGACGAGTAGTCGCATTGCTCACACAGTCAACCCATTTAATGCCGGCTAACTGGCGGAGACAGTGGTGGTTGTACACCGATAATTTGCGTGCCTCTTCTTCACGAATAGAACGTGTTTCTGAACCGTAGGGCAAAACTAGACGCACACTTATTGTAAGCCCTACTTTTGATCGACAAATGGACGTCTTTTCGACCCCCTAGATGGGAAAGATTGGTAGACACATTACGTGCTCTCGCCTTTTCAGAAATACTCTGTACGGATGAGATGACGTTACCCAATTAGGTGACGTGATTAACTGTCTCGAGCTACCTGCTGGAGATAAACAAGATAAGGCCATTGCTAACCCAGTCTCGTAGCAACACTACACTTTGAAGGTGAAAAGTGCATATCACACGAACCACATATAGTTTCATCGGTTCAGCATAATCTATATTGTGCTCTGCAGAACTAGATAGAGCAACTTCGTCCGCATTCCCAATTTCAGTCAGCTTACTACCAGGCTTCACTTCGAGATCCTCGGAGCCTCTGAATACTGCTCCCAGAATATCGCCCGTCACATAGTTGATTAGGAATGGGGGAGACCGGACATCCCTATGGAACGCTACTTATTGTCTGCCACTCTATGCACTTTCCGCGTCTGCTTGATTAAGCAGTCTGATGGTCAGTGTACAGCATAATATTTAATGATTGAAGGACGATATCTGCCTGCTGTTAAAGTTTATCGGATCTGCCGCAGCATGGGAATCAATTAGCAAACCAGACATGGCTCTCAAGATCATCACAATATTCAGCAACCGAAGGTTGTATGTTGTCTTTCGCTGGGCATTAAGGGGAACTGGAAGTCCAGTCGAAACATCCCCCGCCCTTGCATATCACTGTTTGAACGTCGTAATATCAAGCATTGTGCATTACCATACTCACTTCCTAAAGCGTCTTCAAACGACTTTTGTCTCAACTAGCACTTTCAGAAATAGCTACACTTAATGCTTAGATCGTCATCTACTAGTATGAAGGACAAAATGATGTTCGTAATTTTACCCGGCTTGGCGAATGTTTGGTTACACATATAAGTGCGTCGTGAAGTTCTGATTGAAAACCACCTGGGAGACCGGGGTGTTTATCGACTGAAACGAAGAAACGGATACTCTACACATTTGAAGTGATCAAACACCGTCGAAAAGGCATAGCAACCATCTAGTGATCGAACCTCAACAAGTGGGAGGGGGAGCTATATGGTCACCCGGTCGATCTCGTTGACCTTATCGTTCTACCCTGCTAAAATCGGCTTATATTTTCGAACTACGTATTTGTTTACGTCTCAACTTTGTGCAGCTTGTTTTGGTACTGTGAATCCAAAAGACCACAAACCGACGTGTTAACAATTTACTTTCAACAGTTCTCGAACATCGTGCCTTGCCTCATTGTCATTTTAGTGGAATTCTTGAAATATATGATGTATATATCAGTGTTGTTAGTGCGATATGCTTCCCGGTTGCCCAGGTCGAAAAAATGGGTTTCCTTAAGGAGCTCCCGGCGCTTTCGGTTCGAAAAAACTGAACCAATAAAGCAGCGAAGAAGGTCACTAAACTCGCAGTCCATTGGGAGCCGGTAACCGGTGGTCAGGTTCATACTCCTGTCGGATGGGACTCATTCACCCGTGCATGAGGTTTTGACGTGAATAACCCCACTGTTTGGAAGAATCACCAGCGAGAGTTAATCTGGTGCAATAACTCTGCCCAGGGCTAATAGGGTTGTTACAGTGCCTGCCTGCAAATGCTGGGGGTCTCTTACCAAACTGTTTCACACATCCCTTGAACGGGGCCCAGTGGTTCATTGCCCTGGGTTTGCCGTTACAACTGGTGATCACCATAATGATTCTTACGTTTTCCAAATGATCTGCCTGTGGTTATCCGAAACTGAAGGTGTCCACACGTCACACGGATGGCACGTTGTGCGCAAGCCGGTGCGTTCTCTATGGGACATTTGAAATTCCTTTATAAGGTGATTTGCTTCATATCGTAGTACCGTCAAAGAGCTTATATGACACTTTGTAGGAGACCCGACTACCAACCGTAAATCCGCTACGCTGCGGTAGCATCACCACCGATTGCCCGCAACTGTCTGCTCTTTAAGAGAACCTCGCTTATTTAGTAGTTAACCTTTACGTGGAAGGCCATTTCCAGGTCCTCAGCTTGGGGACGTGCCAGGTGTTATTGAGCTAGCCAACTCAGCTACTCGGTTATTGGAAGCGAGGTCAATTATAAAACGGGTTTTTTACTTTCGGTCGGACGCTTCTTCTGAACCGGAGAAATTGGGACAAGCAGCAACCATTCACTTTCAGTGGCGTGAATGTCACAATTGTTTCTCCAAATTGTCTGTGACCTAGTGCAGTGGGACAGCGAAAGTCACAGACGCGGTTCTTTCCTCACAGCTTGGTCGCTTGTTCGCACATTGTAGACAGTCTAACACAAAAGCTGTGAGCTTAATCAGATGCTCTTGCCTTGCTGGAGAGTTACTTCTCCGAGTGTATCGGTGCTGTTGCTGCTGATGTTAACTCAGTGACCTGAGTCTGCGCAATGGCGTCAGCTGTTGTAGGATCTAGATTAGACTCGTCGATAAGGTGGTTTGTGTTCGTGAGTATGTACGCAGCTACTTGCCTATCTGTCGCACACGTTGTTGATCACACCCGATATATGGAATCACGTTGGTAATTGATGTCTGAGATTACGTGCTTATCTTGGATAACTATTACTCCAGCGCATTTCAGTTTTTGCTCACCCAGTTGGTTAGATGAACATCTTCTGTCCAGTCAACAAGCTACCCGCAAAAAGCCGATGACCACTCTGGACGCCAAATTTTACATTGTTTTTGTACCTCTGTATAGAATAGAGCAACCTACTCTGCCTGGAGTATGCGAGATAAAAAGTTAGATTAAGTTTATCGGGTCATAAAGCATGTCGAATGACTAATCACCCTTCGCACTAATCTGTTTGATTCTGGTTGAAAGTGAAAAAAGCTTGGAGGTCGGCGCGGTGTGACATGGTGGTGTTGACTACATATCTGCGCCTTGTAACATGAAAATGGTTGTTCTGATGGGGTCGGCCTAACGGTCGCGTGGGTTCTCTAGTGGAACGATTTGATGCAAGAGGTATTTGTAACCGACACCATTCGTGCGCGTAGTCAAGTTTTCTCCTCTTTGATTGTTTATCTTGTTTCTGTTCCCTTGCTCGGCACTATGGGTCCTTCTCATACATGCTGCAACCGAAGCCCTGTCACATCTGTGTTAACTTGACGAAAAGACCGGAGCGAGATGAAGCATTACCGTCGTCGGATGTCGACAAAAGTTGGGTGTATTACGGTCTGGTTTGGTTTACGTTGCAGGTATGCAATTCCCAACAAAATTAACATGGTCTTGTTGGCCTGCTTGCTTCATAAACGTCGTTTCGTGATCTTAACAAAAGACCGTTTATGTTGTGATTACCGAGGAAGATGTTGGGCGTTCTAGACATCTAACAGGGTTCCCAGTCGAAACTGCAGTTAAGCATCAGTGTGAACCACTGATGTATTGCTGTCTATGATGTGATGATGATGAGTCGAAACTGCCATGTACCACGCATTTTAGAAGTATCCAAAATGACAGTCGTTGATTTTGTGCAAGTTTCATTTTACCATCCCGATAAATGTTCAACAGATTGTGACATACAACATAATTTTCCGATAGTTTTCCCTTCAAGACCTGTATTTTACCTTAGACCAGGCATATACGCTCTGTTTAAATTTTATCCACCGCCGGAACACAAATTGCAGCCGATACTGGCGACTGCTGTTTAGATCGGCATAGTTCATGTTTACTGGTGCGGTGTGCGCCGTTTAGTGTTCGATTTTCTTGAGCATCAGCACCGTGTTTGCCATGGGTTTACACGATAATCCAACAGAGTGCACACACCGTGTGCCCCACAGTCAGTTGCGCACAACATGTCCACAGTGAGTCGATTTTGTCATCGTGTCAGTGCTTGCTTATTGGCTCGCAACATATCCGGCTTTACTTTCCTCGCAAAAATCAAGATACTGGATCATCGGAGTTTCGTGGCTTTCACAGTCCACTGTAAGTCGATGTTTTACACTTTTAATATTAAAAGTGTAAACGTAACCGAGGAAGCAGTGGACAAAGTATCATCACTGAGATGAGCGACTGATACATAGGATGACTTCTGGGGGCAAACTGCGATATGAAATAGAGCTTGTTATAATTTATTCATATAAATTGAACATCACTCACAACTGATCGCAGCTGTCGCGTTCCCATAGACTGCAGTCAGCCCCTTTCGAACAGCAGAAGCACTAGACTCGAGTTTCGCTCTCATTAGAGCTCGTCAGTAGTGCATAACCTTGCCACTGCCGGGACTAGAACTCCGGCCACGTTTTCATGAGGCAACCGTGTTGACCACTGTGCCATTGACCTCACATTAGACCCGATTAAATTATCATATGTGAACGCACAACCACTTTCGCTTGTGAATAATGATCTGGAATGTCTACAGGGATACGACAGCTGCGATCAATTGTGAGTGATCTTCAATGTATATGAAAATCGAAACCCTCTACTATTCACCAGTAATATGATTTGTTCCTTTGAGAACGACCTATTAGGATCGAACTCATTATGCTCATAAAGAAGATCGATGATGGTGTAGATTATGCTACAAGAGATGGTTTACTTTATTGATATTTCCAAGAGGGTTACAAACAACAGCATTTATTTCGCTTTTATCATCTTCCATATCAAGTTGCATCGGAATGCCTATCATGAACGCTTCAGAGCTTTGACAGTCTAATATCTTGATACATCTCATGGAATTATAACAGTGTCCTGCCACTTGACTTTTACACTTCTTAGATGACTGATGCAGTCCGACATACGCATAGACGCTAATGATTAACCATTGAACATCGGGTCTCACTTTATCTTATATTGTGCCGTGTTGTGCTGAGACCCAACCAGGCTTAAACCAACTATGAGCGATGCTTACCGAAAATGACACCTTTACATAGACGAAACATTGTGATCACATCTGTTGTCACAGGGCAGAAGTAAGCATTGCCAGGACCTGTTGTCAGTCATGTTTGTAAATGCGGTATGTATTTTCGAAATGCCTCTGATCTAGATGTTTCTGTTCGCTTTTATCTCCCACAAGTCATTTGATTAGGATAGATAAAAAGTACAGACTAGTGCATATTGTGCACTATCGTTTAAGGAACTGACTTTATTTTCAAAAAGTTTGTCCTCTTCCAAAATCTAAATGAGACAATAGAGACATTCTTTTAGTACTTGCTTATTTTTCAAAAATCTGACACCCTATGGAGTGTTGACACTTATTCTTAAAAATGGCACCCCGTAACTACTATTTTGAACTTCAGCTTGTCTAGCTTCTTCAAGGTCATTTCCATCACTTTTTTTATGGTTTCTAGTCCTGACATCCGAATCTCTTCTCTACTATTGGCCTATAGCTGTTGGGCGGTGGTTAGTGTAGTTACTTCATCCTGTTTTTTAGATTTCACAGAAAAGTGATTGGGAGTCGTCTGATTAGGTGAACTTGATGTTTCTCAATAATTAAAGATTCACCGGAGACAGACCATACTTTGTTGGGTCATGTCAGCGATGATTCTTTCCTGATAGGGTGACATATCTGGATGCTGCTTCCTTATAGCTTCACAAAAATTTGCAATCAATATTCTATATCGAGGCCGCCCACTTTATCTTTTCCACCTTCCTCATTTTCAAGCGGTTGTGGTCTAGTGACTCTCCGAAATTACGTTATACTGCACTGTGCGCTTGACTGGCTGTATTCGACAGATTTTTGGTTTCCCTTATCCTGCAGTTATGTACATCTGTGTCCGTTTAGTTTCAAATGAACCTCGTCATTCATTTGGTTTTGTGAATGAACATAGTTTATTCAGAGGTGAACTTTTTGAAGCGGTGTACATACTTGAGAAACTGATGTGGATCATTTTGTTTCAACTTTTGAATCAGCTGTACCCTGTTTACTTATAAGCCGGTCTTTTGTAAGGACTGTCGAGACATTTCCAGATTTTGACAACGTCATGTGACGTGGGTTTAGGTTTGATCGTTCGACGGAATACTGTCGTAGAACAGTATTATCCTCAGTCTTTCAGAGTGTGACAAGTTGCAGATTACTTGTTGATACCTGGTGTTGAGTTACTGTGCTCGTCTGGAACGTCGGAGTGATGACAATATCTCGTTCAGCTAAAACAGTCGGATATTGGCTTTAAACGTATAGTGGAACGGTTTCGGCTCTTGGTGTTGTGTATCTTTCATTACCACTATTCAAACAACAAAGGGAAACATTAAAAGAATTAAGATTTGTTAGTTAGCTGTAAGCTAACGCATAATGTGCGTCACTCTGTTTATGAAATCCGTTCGCATTGTGATCGGCTATACGTATGTGAATAACTTGGAGAAAAACGGCGTGTTCCTGAAATAATGCTATACGGATCAATGTGGAATGCGAATAATGATCACGGTTACACCCACGAGTAACAAAGGGTAGGAGTCATTGGTATTTTGAGCGCATTTTGGCGGCTGATCGATAACAATCAACAGTTTCAGGGTGTGGACATTCAACATAAACGCAACTACGGTTATCACTGGCTGTACCATCCATGATCGATAAACGAATTACAAGGCTAATAACATCTTCTAAACAATGAACTCAGAAAGCCAGTTTTGCAAAATGGCAGTGTCATATTACATATGACGCATAACATCAATTGTGCACATAAAAATCAAAACGAGGCTTATGTTAGATCAACTAAATACACGGTCATTGGTCAGAACCATCACAGACGAAGTGTCCGAATCCACGCTTTCCGTGCCCATAGGATCAGTTTAAGGTTAAACATTGCCTCGAGTAACCTCCAGATGACGCATAAATACTCAAAAAGTAATGAGACCATGTGGCCCCTTTCCAACAGGGGTTTGAAGATCAGAGACCGGTTTACGCTGTGTATCAATGTCACGTGTTAGTGTTCTTGTATGACAGAACAGGTACATTGAGGCCACGCTATATGCCCATCAAATTGACTGTATTGTTTGGCTTTTTGGAAGCAACGTACTTCTGTCTCTTTTTTAAGGCAGTTCTTTGTACATCAGTTTTCTTGAAACGGACATATGCTACGGTTCTGCTTTACTGATCGTTATCACGTCAGAAGCGGGATATGTGTTGCGATATGTTGACATTTCGTCTACTCTCATCACTCCCAAACCTAAAATATACGTATATAGACAGACGGTGATTAGGCATGCATACATTCACACGAAGGATTGTGTGATCAAGACCACGGTGATCCGTTAAGTTGCTTCAGCCAGTTTTGTCCACAGAACACCGACTGATAAATTCGGATTAATGTAGCTTTGCTAAAGACCGGTAACTGTGGATTCCGATTGCTTGGCAACGTATTGAATTATCGACTGGGTTAACTTTGTGACCGTTGTGTTAACATGTTCAGCCATCGATGGTGTGAGGTTTCGAGCAACTGGTCCACAATTTGATTACTGCGTCCCCAGTTGTTTTGACCATTTCGGTACATGTTCTGCTACTGGCTGATTTAAACTTGTTCTATACATACAAACGTCACCGCAGCTGATGGACAGCGTGGTAGATAATAGTTGGACGAACTGCGTTTGTTGTTATGGGAAACGGGTGCTTTACTGATTTGAACGTAGCGTAATTGCGCGGCCACGTACGGGTAAACTCGATGTGACTCTTTTTGTTTGGATCATTCACCAGATGGTTCCTTTTAGATATCCCCTATGCTTCCTACGAAGGGCTTGTCCTGTCCATGGTTGCATAGCACCTATGTGGATCACTGATGTATTTCTGCCTATGACGATGATGAGTTCACGAAGCCGTAGTGTGAAGGTCAGACACACACGCACAGTGACGTCGCCCATGTCTACTATTGCTTTGGAATCAGTTGTTTCAACATACCAGGTGGATTGAGCACCAGCATTTATCGCAGTCTTTAATATAACTGCAAAAGCGTTTGGGTATATTTATCTCCCCAGATTTGAGGTCTTATCAATTCTTTGCCATGTTTCCCAAGAGAATTTTCTCTTCTGGAACATCTTCACACCATCCGAATGATAAGTGCGTTGCACATGTTCAGGATGTTTGGAAAATACATCACATAACCAGTTTACTTTTTTCTACTTTTGCGACCCTTACCAGTCATCAGCTTACCCACATTGCTCGGTGGAACTAGCCGCAAGTTTTCACATCCCTGTGTAACATACCGATAAGGATCACATCATTGCCTTTCGTTAGCATCTTGGACACTAAGGGCCTGTTGGTTGTGTACAAAAATCGATAAATTTGTTCCACGGCCAAGGTATTAGTTCTGTCTCGTTTCTTTTGTTTTGTGTTTGCCATAGTCAGCTGATTCCTGGGGAGTTGTCCTAGTTTGAATAGTTGGTCTGTTGTGGCCGCTGATTCTTTATGTCATACCTGGGCAACCCACACTGCAATTTTTCTCGGGGACCACTCCATTCTGTTT
This sequence comes from Paragonimus skrjabini miyazakii, assembly GCA_014338405.1. Taxonomy (NCBI): domain Eukaryota; kingdom Metazoa; phylum Platyhelminthes; class Trematoda; order Plagiorchiida; family Troglotrematidae; genus Paragonimus; species Paragonimus skrjabini miyazakii. The sequence continues at coordinate 81,369 of JTDE01021329.1, read as the reverse complement.
CCCAATATATACTCATAAGTTGTACGGTTGTACGGTTAAGCATCATCATTAACGGCTCGGTTGGTTAATACACCCAAAAGGATGTCACTTCTCAAATGGCACATTGACCTGTTTGCAGTTAGGTTGTTTATCTACCGCTGAGCTGATCTGGTGTTACGGTTGAGGAATCACCGTCGACGTTTTTTATAGATTTCGTTCTGTGGAACCTTCCTCTGCCAGTGTGCACATTTTATGGTTTCGTGGGCTCTACGTTTAGTCAAAAAACCCCAACGAAGATGAGAACCCTAGTATATGCATGCAAGTAAATTTGGTCCGCATCTCTCCAAAGAGACTTCTTCCATCCAGGCTAGTCTAGCTGGGATTGGTTTTCCGTATTTTGGCGAACAATTCAGAAGAAAAGTTTATAATTTGCACACAGACAATTGCAATGTTTGTCAGTCTTCTTTAGCTGGGATTGGTTTTCCGTATTTTGGCGAACAATTCAGAAGAAAAGTTTATAATTTGCACACAGACAATTGCAATGTTTGTCAGTCTTCTTTTCATTTTTGTAAAATTAGTAGCCGTGAAGGTTGGCTCATTCCGAGCTAACTGTGTTCATCCAAGTTCGTCATCTTCTGACTTATAGTCCTCCTGCAGACTGCTTATGAGGTCGTTTTTGGCAGGTCAGCCACAACGCCTTCTGGAAAACACTTCCATCGCTTTCTTTTTGATCAATGTCTGACTTCGTATTGACAGCGACGTGATCTTCACATTCAGAAGCTTCTTCTCCTTCGCACCTGAAGGGCTCCTTTTGCGCACTTGTTCCAGTCTTTCTGATTAGGGCTTTTTTCTTCTACTGATTGATTGCGGCAGAAAACCTTACATACAAATCCACTTAGTCATGTACGTCCCCCAACTGTCATCTTGTGCATTCAGACGAACAAGTAGGATCGTCGAACATCGCTGTGGTCTGCTCTGGTCCTCCTGGTACTAGCGTGTCCAACTAATCGGTCACTATCTCATGTGACTGGTGTACAGCGGATCACTCATTTTGTCATTTGCTTGGCGCTGCATTCCCTACAGACTGTTCCGTACTGTTTTCGTCCCGAAGTCCAATGGATCCGAATGAGACACATGTACGAGGGGCTCACTCATTACACTTGATGGAGATGAGTTTATTTACATGTCCTTTGAAAACTGCTCTAGGTCCAGTGATTTTTTAGTTTTAACACTAATTTTCAAGGGGTCTACGATTATAAATGATTCAATAGATTTATGTATAAAACCAGAATAGTCCTTCAGGATGTTTGTATTCGTGGCAGTTATGCGAATGGCAATCTAGCAAGGTGTGTCTGGTTGCATAAGTGTTGTGTTCCGGTGGTTCACAGGACCGAACTTTGTTCGGACATGATAATTCGGTCTTGTTTAATTTGAGGACAATGGCGCAGTAGTCAACACAGTTGCCTGATGAAAGCGTAACCGAAGTTCTAATCTCGGTCGTGATAAGGTTAATTATGAGCTCAAACAAGAACGAAACTTGGGTCTAGTTCTTTCTTTCGAAAGAGGCTGCTGGAAAGTTGTTCTCAATGCGAAGACTGCGATCAAATGTGAGTTACGTTCAACTTGAAATTAACCAAATTTCCGACTTCTCTTCGGTGATTTGTTAACGTATTATTCGGGTTAACGAGTGAGTAGAGTTCAGTTCGCCCTTACATGGTTGGTCGTAAGTGTTGTCGAGCCTGTGATGGTCTGGATAAAACCCATCAAGGATAGTGCTGAATTGCATTTGATTGATACTGATAATCAAACAACAGTTGCTCAATTCTTCAAGTGTCTTACGTCCGCTCTCGATCTGTCTGGACGAGACTGTTGTCGACAGCAAACCGATCGCATTCAGACCTTACAATTCTTCAGATGTATGTCCGAAAAAATAAGGTGGTCAACCATATGCAAACCAGTTAAACCCCATATCCCGTTAGTCTGACTTGCACGTTATCAAATGCCGGGCAGGTGATCCATTTACGAACTGTATCCTCTCATACAGACAAACACATCAACACTCGTTTAAACTGTCATCCACATAGCTTTCATGATTGTTAACGTTCAGTATGGCTGTGCTAGTTTTATACACAAAGCGAATGAATCCCTTGTAATTGATATGCCTAGTGAAAACTGGAAACAGCTATTTACAATTTACCGACTTCCGGAAGTTCAGCGATGTGGTATGACGATTTTCCATGGTTACTGAAAAAATATTTGTCTTTCTTTCAATAAACATGAAAGTGGGTCCCACAGTGCACAAGCTTTAAGCCAGCTGAGATTATCTAAATATGCGGAAAAAATGCTTCTACTTGATTACACCAGACATTCCTGAAAGTTATTTACGCGGTTACAACCGGTTTCCACAAACGGACATTTATTAAGTGCGTATATCGCATCGCACAGTTTCAATGCAATCACTTTGGCCGGACGATTCTCAGCTTATCACACGTCGGAGAAGCGAATCACTCTGACTAGCAGTTCCATAAAAATATCGTTTTTTGCAAACATTCGGTTCGGGGACGATTTGCCCCCAAGACACAGTTTGAGCAGAGCGAGTGGAACCAAGCATCATTGGACGGTTTTGTTTCGGCTAAAACGTAAGAGGTAAGACTGGTATTGTTTAACCGCTGAATTTCGGCTTGCTTTAGGTCGCTCCTGTTTGATGTTATTAGAAAAGACTGTTATTCTGGAATTGAAAATTCTGTTTGAGTTCGATGGAATGGATCCTCTTCACTATTTATTTGTACAATAAAATTATCTCGATACGACCTTTCTTTCTTCACGGATTGGTAAAGGATGAATAGTCGATTGGCCTCCAAAATCTATCGACCTCATGCTATTGGAATTTTTCCTCTGAGGCTATCTGAAGCATAGAGTGTATCATGCTAGACCAAGGATATTGGACATGCTAAACCTGGCCATTACGCGAGAGTGTAGTGTAATGACTGCGGATGTTCTGTTACAGGTCTTAGACGAGTGATTCCATGTAAGCATACTAAACGTGGACATGTTGTACATCTGTTGTAATAAACTGTCTCGTCCTTTCGCACGTGTTGTTTTCATTGAGTAACTTTGGCTGGAAATGATTCACGCCGAAAACAAGCTAAGGCCACCCAATGTTTTGGAGATAATTTTATTACATTACGTCTAGCCTACTGAATTATGACGTTTCACAACGTTTGAGCAGATAGTGGTTAGTAGTGTGAACCATATTAACTAATACTATTCATTGATGCTCAGTTTTACAAAATTTGCTAATATTGGAAGTTGTACACTCTTTTTGCTAGTGTTTTGTTTGTCCATTCGTTCTGTTTTGATAACTGATTTTTCTTGGGTTCTCGATGTCTTTTCTATGATGCCTGTCCAGACAATGGTCGCCCATCAAAACATCCTTGGCCTTAGTGATGTTATTGATCGCTAGTTTCATGGTTCCTCTGCCTTCCCAAACATTCCGGTTACAAACGTGTGCCTTCGATAATAGTCGATTCCCAAGGTACCACACTGCACTGTTTGTCGATCCACTACTTAAGACCGCCAGTCAAGATCATTCGCTTTCCCAGAGTGTGGTAAACTGTTAAGAATCGTCCGGCTGATCTGATTGCAGTAAACGTGCATTAAGTACATACATGTTGGTCGTAACCACCTGAAAGATCATCGGGACCCTGGTAGGTTTTAGTGTGTGCTATCGGTTAGGTAGTAATGTGTGATAACTTCCAAGGGTTGCATACTTTGTTCGAAAGTATATGCCGTTCTGTCCATTCTGTAGGAATGCGCTTTGTAGCTTCAGAATACAAAACGTTGAATTAAGCAGTGATGTTCTGTAGGTTGTTGTCCGGTTCGTGCACTGTTGTTGTACGAATTTAGAATCAAACCGGAACCAGTACGTTTAAGGTTTGAATAGTGTTCTCCAACTTGTACCAAGTTAAACATCAAACGGGCTTCTCGACCAAACTTAAGAATTGCTTTTATACGATCACAATTAGTGCTGTGTTACTTCATAGTTGTGACGTGGTAGTGAAAAGCTGTGTACGTTTAATCGCACACATCGAATGGCACTTGTCGTTATGCGCTCATGAGTTGTAGAGGTGAAATTTTGGCATTGACTATCGCACGACTTTACTTTCCCGTGCACTAAAACATATGTTTAGGTGACTAGGTCTTGCCATAGGAATGCCAATTCTCTAGACTGTGCATCTTGCCGTGATCCCAACTAGTTAGTATAATACGGTAGGTAGTTAATCAGTGAACACCAGAGGAAAATAAAGGTCTACACTGATTAGGTAGCACCGGTAGACCTTATGATTGGAAGTATTAGGGCTGACCACCGGTCGAACTCAGTGATGAGTTGTTTGGCCGAGTTGTCCATAATTTGAATCTGAAAAGTCTGTGTGAATATGAAAGCTGGGAGTGATGTCTCATTTGTAAATGCAAATGCTTGGGTCGATATGTCTGTCCGGTTCACCAGTTCAAGATCGGACTCTTTCCGGCTATGATTCACTTCTACACGTCGCATTTGGAGGAGTTGGATTGACTACCGTCAGCCTTTTCAGATCGTGGACACGTAACTAGCAGACTCGTGTCTACTAGTTCTCTACATCCTCTCATCTGATGTTAACTTGGTACATTTTAGCTTCTCTATATCTGACGATCATCCACTCCAGGTTGCGCCATCTCATCCAGCGTGTAGTGGAACAGTTATTATTTCAGCCGGGTATTTTTCAACCATTTTAATCGTTTCAGAAAGTGATCTGCCGAGCCGTATATGCACTAGTATTTCTCGTGCATTCTACAATGTGTGAGCGTTGTGTATTTAGCCATTTTAATTTTGTTTACTGCTTTAGCCAGTTACACAAGTTGTCTTCATTTTCCTCGTGCCTACTCTGCACACAATTCACAGCGATTTCATCAGGTCCATTGTTTTGACATTCATATACATGCACACCCCATTGTATTTTGCATTCCATTTTTGTTTATCTGGTGCAAATGGTCGTCCGGTCAGAGTTGTACCAGACGGAAGCGGTTATCTTAGAGGTTGCTTTGTATCTTCAAAACGAGCCATCCAACCACTTGTTATTGATTATGCGATTATACTGCCAGCAACCGTTACGTCGTCTCTGCTATTTATACACTGAATCCATTCATTTACACTGAATCTGCAAGTGATTGTGCACATACATATAGCTTGGAACGATGACCTCTTTCACTTGACTTACCTATTAACTTAGACGCGATCTTCAAATGGAATTGCGTGGAAACGGTCTACGGCTGGTGTGTCAGGAATCCTGTTCACATTGTACTTGAAGTTCCAAGTGGTAGATACGAGTAGTCGCGACGTTTTCAAATGAAAATTCGTGAATGGAAGATGTTGTTTCAAAAGAATCGATACAGTTAGTCAAAAAATGTCTTGGATCACGCTCGCCTCAGTATCACAAATTCCTAGGTAAAACTTCCGGTCCCTATGAGTATGTGTTATTGGTGAACTATCGATAAAGGGTGATTGTCCGTTCTGCTACGGAACTATTGTCACTGCGGTGAAGTATACTTGCCTTATTCATCGTATAATACTTCATACTGTTTCATGTGAAACAGCTCTGTGAATCCTAGAACAAGTAAACATTACGAGCTTGGATTATGCCGTCACCGTCATTCTATCCTGGACTTAAGAAAGTGAACCTGTTCAACTTATACGTAATCAAACCTATCATGGGACAACAAACCCTACCGTGACATGCAAACTTAAAACCACTAGAGATCACTGAACTCACTTTAGGCTCAAACGTGTTGGTGTTGAATTTAAGGCTTCTTTTTTAATCAGTTTAAAGATCGCATTACGTTTCGACGTCGTTCACACACACATTCCATGCGTTTTTCCGATGAATTTTGTTTCTTCTCTCTCTATACTTTACGGATGTTGATTAGTTTCAATGTTGCCGTGGTAAGATCGATCCGAACCGTTTCTGCTATTTGAGTCACGTGTTCCTTCATGTAGAGCGCTTGATCACGAGTTCGGTAGCCTAACAAACAGCGAACGTGACCGATGTTATTGTTGTTTGGGCAGTTTTATCTAGCCATTATGGTGAAAGATTTTCAGGCCACGTGGTTCTGAGAGATGCTATCACGAGCGTTTGAAGATTCCAGAGTGCTTTTCAGTGTCCAGTTATGACATACTTATTCGTTATAAGCCTATCTGCACTTCCTTCTGTTTGCTTTCATACACTTTTTCTTTAAATTCACAAACCGTCAATACGATTTATCCTTTAATCGGAACAGCGTTAGTTGCACGTAGACCATGGCTCTTCATTCTCCATTGTGAATTACTTGTGCATTTATACGAATGCATTTTGTAGAGATTCAGACATCGCGACTTCATCGATGTTCACCTTAGTTATCAACAGTACACCAGTGGCTTTTGTCGATGTTTTATTGACATACAGCCTTAAGAATAAGGGGGAAATTAGATGGTTGCAAATTCATAAAAATCCATCCGAAATTGAATCACCTTGTCTCCGACTACCTACTTCCACTTTGCTGAGAACCCACGGAGCTAAAAATGGGTACAAGTCGGTTTACTTGCGGATTTGTTCATGTTCCGATTAGATGAATCGGTTAGACAACTTGCAAGTCTGCGAAAGGCGAACCGATACTCGATCTCTCCTTGGCTACATTGATTGCGTTTTCATGCTGTGCAGGATTCTGGAGCAACCTTGTTGAGATGACAGACCGGAAGGTGTTTCTTGCATATCACAATGGTCTTCGATTTAGTTTGCAGAGTTGCATTGTAAGACTGTCTAAAACGAAAAAGGGTGCTCGAATAGTATTTTAATATCGTCGAAGTAGTCTGATGTCCGATTTATTGTGTTAGAGCTTGTGGCGTTTTATCGACGACTTCGATCATCTAAATTTAGGTACGATTTCATTGCTTAGTCTACCTCTCTTCAGCTTTGCGTATTGACTGTAGACGTCTGACTTTAGGAACTCCCCCTGGATACTGCACTCCGAGTCTTATGGTGTGGTGACTGTCGATCATTACATTTTATTGTCTTACTCCATTGACTTCGTTGACTGATGCACGTCTAACGTGCGTTGTTGAACAACGAGTATTGTGGTCTACAGTGCTCAGCCCGCTCTGACTCGATATGCATATTTTCTCTGACCTTCATTGTCCCCTATCAAACTTGTCGCACTCCTGTTGACGTGCACTGACTGAGCAGCCCAGCATAAAAGGATCACTCCAGTGTTTTAGGCTTCTCAGTAAACGTCATTCGCGTGACTCGATGGATATCGGCTACTTCATCCGGTTAACATTTCTCAGTCCTGCCTACTTGTGACTTTCATTCAAGTCGGCATTATTCCGTGAAACTAGATATGCTGACTGACAACCACTGAAACGGTTGACGATCGACTGAAATGTAGAAAACGGATTGTTGGATGAGATTCGAGGATACCCACGATACAAATTTATGGTAGTTCAATCCATGTATCATCTGTAAACTGGAAGCAGGCAGTCCATGTTCTTTGATCACATCGTCGGTTGTTGGAGCCGAAAGCGCTCATTACAAGGACTCACTCCCCAACTACGCATGATTGAATGAACGATCGATACTGTCGAAAATCATATGAGCAATGTTTACTGAAACGGCCGTAGCAACAACAGATTGTTTTGTTCACTCTGGAAAGGCAGCCATTCTGCCGGTGCACGTGCGTACCAGTGCAACAGGCCTGACGCAATGTAACTTGCATTTAATGATGCTTGTCTGATCTGCGCGGGCTGAACGCTGTAAACCGTCTTATACACTTTTTGTCCAGGAGCATGTATCACTCCTTGTTCGTGTATATACTAGGTTGTACTGAGAGTAATCTTTTGGTGACCACCTTTGTGTTATGTAAGTTCGTCTCAAAATGTACTTCTGTCGGACGTTCCAATATTGATGCATACCTCATTTTAGTGACACTGTCTAATGTGACCATGAATCGTAATCGACTACGCTTGTATTGTGAGAATCGGTGCTTACGGTGTCATTTTTGTTCGCACAATAATTGTTTGGCTGTTCTCCGACTTCCCCATTCTACAAGTTGGTTTTTCCTTCCATCTGTCGCCACGCTGTTGTTGATGCTTTGTAAGTAATTGAATTTTAGATATAGCAATTACACTCCACAGGTTTTCTAATAATCACGTGATAACACGTCCGGTTCAACCTGTCCAGGATGTTGGAAATCGATACGACATTGGTTCTGTTTGGCAGTTTTGCTATTGCTTGGGCTACTTCCCTTTTGATTTAAAATTTTCATCCCGAGGCATCCGGCATACATAGCCACAGTCATCTGGCCGATACGGAGATTTGTTAGCAGTTTTGTTTTGGATCACGAATGTGTTTGCTGTTGTCAAACCATTTTCTTACTTTGATTGGTTAGACTTTACCAGGGCCAGCGTAACGTAGCATGTGAACACATATCACGTATGCTGTATGCATAAGAAATATATCAACTTTCACTCGATGTTCTCACAGTATTCAGCCCATTTAGACACCTTAGCAACTAGCGCTATAATCCCCTCGAGCTACGCGGTCTTCATTTTCGTGAGTTAACTATGTCTTTGTGTTTTCTCTCCATTATTTACGTGTATATAGTTGGGCCATGTATCACCGTATATTCACCTGTCAGTGCCACAGCCGACTTCATTGAAGTGAACAGCTGCTGATTTGTCATGGATAACCAAGTCGTACTTCCTGTTATTATTGTATAATAATTTTCTTGGTTCGGCGTGAAGTTGATGGATATATGGATAAAGTGATTGGTAATCCTAACAGTTGAAGGTTCACTTCACGTGGGTTGCGTGTTAGTTGGACTTCAACAGCTTCCTACTTGTACTACCGCTTACTTCACCGCATTAGTAATGCCTGTGTTGAGAGGTTATGCGTGTTAGTCATTTTAAGGAATTTCTCATGTATTCTACAATTAACAAACAGATCGTTACTGCCACCCACTGATTGGGTGCCATTTCACCCGAACCACATCTCATTACTAAGTTCACACAACGACTCCAACGCAACTGAACATTTCCATAAATAACCGAAGTATCAATAACTACCTTTATGGTTAACATGTAGCTGACTAGCGTTTCATGCTCCTTTTGCATTCAATTTTGGTCTAACTGAATTGATCTGTTGTTGTTTCATCCTTACTCGGCTAAGTTGTATTGTGATCACTTGAACAGATTGTTTCACAATGCATATCTTGCTGTGCGCTTTGGTGATTATCACTGACAAAGGTACATTGCATCATCTGCGACGTGTGCATACTTTGTTGTCGTTTGCGCCAACTACACGTCCCAAAATTAATGCAACATCATAGATGCTAACTTTTATATTCGTACAATCCAATCATTTTGTGTATATGCTCACATACACACAATTCCTATACAATCTGAAACACCTGCTTAGCATCTGACACTTCCGGCTCCGTACAAATTAGTCCAGGTGCATGAGAGAATTCCGTGCAGTTTAACTAGATTTTTCACAAATTGTATCTCAATCGGTCTTTTATTGGTTTTCCTTCTGCATGTGTGTATATATATGTGTGTGTGTGGTTTCCAGTTTTAAATTGTCTTTCAACTGGTCCAAATCAATGGTGGCCGAACTGTCACGTCTGCTGTGTGCGTACAGTCTCCTTTGTACTTTGAATGGCACGGTCTTTCATGCTTGTTCTCCTGTGATACGTTGTCACAATTCAGCATTCACGAGTACAGCATTGTGTCATATCCTTGAGGATTCATGCGGCTATGTAGGCTGGACAACTATCTAATAGTTACATGCAAACTTGTCCTTTTGCATTTTGCTCTCAATATTCTCACTCTCTTCACTGGCGGTTACCTGTGAGCACCTGAACGACTTATCAGTGTGAGGTAGCTATAGCATACGCAACTATATCGGATGCATTGTTAACCAGCCACGACAGTGTGAACTACAACACCGATAAAACTTGTGCGTACAGCACATTTGAATTAAGGGCCGCATAATTATGGCTCTTGGAGTTTTATCACATTCACCTGAATCGCACTGTTCTTTACTGTCTGGTTCACGGCTATGTCCTACTTCCTTAAGTCTGTTATACCATGCAAGACTTACCTGAATATTGTCATTTTGGCGAAGTTTGTGACCACCAGGGTTTTACTTACTTGCTGTCAGCTGTCCACATTGTAGTACCTTCACAACCCCCTCATTCTTCCTATGGTGATGACGCCGGCTACCATCAACTTCATACGGTTTCTTGGATTAGATCCCCAACTAAAACGACTGTCTTTGTTTAGGTTACAGTAGTTTGATGATGTCTTACAGTTCACTTACTATTTTAGTAAGTCATGTGACAGCAAACCTATTGTGGTGCAAAATATTGCAAGTATGACGTCATGCCACTCATCTATACAAGCATTCCATTGACTTTTTTCAAACTAGAAAGCCATGTTTCATGAAGCATGTGCTTGTAATAAGAGAAGTATATCTGTGTTTTCATTGCCATCTGATCAGTTCACCCAATCACCCCATTTACTTCTGTCTGTGAACTATGGATCATTTCAGTAATACAATTTTGATCGATATCCTCCAGGTCGACTGTTAATTGTCCTCTTTCCTGTTAGTGATTCGAGTCGAATCAAGATAGCGTTTTTGATATCTGAATTGGTGCATACTCACCTATTTCAGCCGATAAAGTGCAACTGACAAAAAATCTATCCGACCATCTCATTTTATTCATTGGTTTACTGTTAGATCGGTAACAGTTGTATCTCGCAACAACCGAACAAGTGTTATTAGAAAGCAATATTCTGAATTTTGTTTGGGTGACATTTTTAGAAAATGAGCTTTGCACAAAAATGTCTGCAGCAAAGTTATGTATGGGTTGCTATGATGTGAACGGATCAAATCATTGGTTTAAGACTAGCCGATCACGTTGACGTCAGTTACTGGAAGTAGACTTTACGCCGTTCGCTTGACTGGTTCTGTTAAGACCAACTCCAGATTCAAAACTTTCAGATATTTTTTCACTGTGCCTGCTTACGCTCTAACTCATTGGAGTGACGTCAGTATCAAGGTCGTCTTTTACTCGGATCTGGCCTCTCGGTCGACACATGATTCTGGTATAATCATTCTGGCAAGAAGTATGAACGCCCATGTCGGCTACCATTATGGAGTCGAGTCTCATTTAGGTAGTAGGTTTGTGATAGCGTTACAGAGCTCAGAAAATGGCTGGCGGCTGTTGCAACCGCGTGCTGAGCATGAGCTGTTTTTGGTCTGTACTAATTTTAGACATTGTTATACTTGGCGTCCCGCTTCTGATGTCAAGTGGATCACATAGTTGTTAGTTATAGGTGACGCGGCTACATTCAGGATTGCCTTTCCTATTGGAGTATATACTTTGATTCAGATCATGAGTTGGTACGCTGTCGTTTCGCTCTTAATTTTGCCGGCTAAGGATCCCACTGACGACGACGGATGGTTGTTAGGGAACTGGTTATGCGGTCGGTAAAGCATAAGTACGAAGGTAGCTTAGAAAACAAACTTACCAATTTTTACCCCGAAAATCCTAATAGCTGCTGAACCTAAATATCACAGGCCATTCATGAAGCATGTAATGTGGCATGCGGCACAGTGGTTCACGGGTTAAATAAATAGCGGATGTCAAAGAAATCCCTGGATTTGTTAGATGGCGGACGGAACATTCCTGCTGGCAGTTCATATAACAAGTGTAGGAGTGATATCCGTAGTAGGTTGATACGTAGCCTGATCGTCGATCTTGAAGCTTGGCTATTGGAGAGAATTAGGGAAATGGACTCCACTTTTGCTTCGGAGAACAATGGCAGACCCTTCATGCTTATCAGTGCCACTGGTCCCGGGCCACCGTCTGTCAGTGAGGCTATCAGCGAGTCTGTTGACACACTCATCCATAATTAGTCCGGAAGGTTAGAGCAGTGGGCGGAACACTTCGAAAGTCAATTCGGCTGGCCTGCTGCTTCTACTGTGTTACCACCGCAAACCTGCAATGTGGCACCCTGGCTGGTAGATTTAGGACCACCCACTAAGACTGAGGTTCACAGTTGCATTTTGGTTCTCAAACGTTTTAGGGTTGTTAGCCGAAATGACCTCATGCCGGCACTTTTCAAAGATTGTGTGAAGATGTTAGTAGAGGCCTTAACTCAGTCTTTTGAACCTGTGCGGACGACGGAAAACATTCCTATGTGATGTGGTCACTCCATAATAGTTCTCATATTCCAGAAAGGAGTCCGGGGCCTTTGTGGAAACTAGAGAGAAATTGCCTTAGCCCCAGTCATTCTGGCTATCATTATACTTCGCTGACTCACTGCAGTTCAGGAGACAGACATTAAGCGAGAACAGGCAAGATTTCATCCTAGACGAGGATATATTGGCCAAATTTCCACTCTTCGCAAATCCTGGAGTACCGCCGACCAATAACCACCATATTCCCATACCATAAAGGTGCGTTCGATCTAGTGGATCGATCGATACTTCTAGAGTAGGTTAAACACGAGTCTATCGATCAACTATGCAAACACACTGTCGGCGCCTTATTCCCATATTTCAGCTCAAGTTGGGGTTTACGGCGAACGTACGTTAACGCTGTCCACTTTCACGATTTTTGTTTAGTTTCGTCGTAAACAAACTAAGGAGAGATTGTATGCGGTAGTCACACGATTCCGGCGTGGACCTCCTACTTGGTGGAAAATTGACTGATGTGAATTATGTTGACAATAATGTGTTGCTGTTTGACACTTTCCAAGCAGCGCGAACAACACAAGGTACTATTTTGCGTTCTACTAAGTACTTCGGAATGCGCTATGTTGTCATTATGTAGATTTGGTGTTGCATAATGAAGTCATGGATGGTGTTGACCGGTTTGTGTACCTGGGAAGCTGCATCAGCCACCGCGGAAGTGAACGGAATGAAATAAAAGCGCGTATATCTGAAACTAGAGCGATGTTCGCTAATCTAGGGGCATCTCTGGATACAGAGAGTTACCTTTCTGAAGCTTAGTGGTCGCGTATATAAGGCGACAGTGAGGGATTTGTTACTTTACGGCAGCGAAACTTGGCCGCTCAAGGTGGAGGACGTAAACTGTCTTCGGGTGTCTGACCACCGATGTTTGCGTTCGATCGCTCGTGTCGGGTGGCCCCAACGAGTACGCAACGAGGTAATTAGGAAACGGGTATTTGGTAGTGATTGCCAATCGAATTCTTTTGTTCAGTCCAGACTTAGATGGATGGGGCGTGTACTAGGGATACCAGCTATTCGTCTGACACACTGAGCACTCTTTGCCGACGCTGCGGCCGACTGGTGTAAGCTGAGAGGTAGACACATGATGACCTAGTGCAGAGAAATGAAGTCGTTCACGAAAGGGCCATTGTAGGTCGGGTTCGCCTGCCAGGCTGGGGACCTCGCGACTCAGCGAGTCGGTGGCTGGAGACTTTAGGTGAGATGGCGGCTAGTCGGGCTCAGTGGCGTGGATGTTGTTGTTGTTTGACCGAGTTGTCTGTGAAGTGAGTGCACTCAATGGCGCGTGGCAGTGAAAGTCATAAGCTGATGGCGTCTTACTTTCTCTTACAGCTTGGTTGTTTGTTTGCAAGGTGTGTGGGCACCTTGATGTTGAGTGTTTGAACGTAGATGTAAATATTTTGGTAGTTTGATCCCTTCCCCTCCTATTCTTCCTTCTTCTCTCCCTCCTTAAATAGAGTTTGATTTTTTGTTTATGGTTGTATGCCATTTGGGGCGTCAATGCACACCACATGTATTGCTGTCTATGATAATGAGGATGGTGGCTTCAGTGCTCTTCAGATGTGCGAAATCGTCTCCTCAACATACCAGTTATGAAGCTGCTTTTTCGACAATCTTGGTTGAACTGATTGACATTCGACCGAATCTGATATTTGAAACAATTGGTTCCCTTGAACAGTTAGAACATGAACACTGGTAGATGCAAGCATTTCGTATTGACTCGTCAGTACCAAGTTTACAATAACACGGGTGCGTTTATTTTTATAGTAAACAACTAGAGGGGTGGATAATCAGTAGGCGGGTTAGGATAGGTCATTAAGTCCAGGGAAGGGTCAAGTTCACGAACAGTTGTTTCTGAACACAGAGAGCCGGCTTGAGTCGATTGAATGCGACTGCTTCAGCAAACCGTAAGAGTCTTGGGTTAGAATGACGTAACAGGACTCTGAATACACAAGATGGATCGATAACGTGACAATTTGTCAGGATGTGTCTAGCGACTGAGGCAGCTGGCTCTTTACGCGTTTCAACAACATTGCCGTTCTCTGGTGACACGGACTTCTGATATAATTGACGCTTCATTTGTCCGTCCTACCATGAGTTGACAGAACTGGAAACAAGGAAGATTTTTAAGTTTCATCAGACGTAACTGAGCATGTTACTTTGGGTGACCGTGCTATCGGGTTCAGGCGATTCGATGTTGACAACGGACATTTTTATCAAGAAAGCGAATGATAACTCCGTTAGGTTTCGATACTACCAGAGGTACTTCAAGGCAAAGAATGAACTCACATACTCGATTTCCTAAGAAAAACTGCGTAACAGACATCGACCAACACTGTGGTTGAAGTGTAAAAAAGTGGATGAGAGCATGTCACTGAAGCAACTACAGATGGATATTCCTTGAACTCATCAATGGCATTTCATTTATCGTAGTGGTGAGAAAAGTTTGAGTGAGTGTGCTGCAAGGGGTTATTGGCATGAGCTTCGGAGAGGTAAAGTGCACTTTCGCTCGTGCACTCATGATAGGAGCTCGCTGGTCGTGTAGAGAGTATTTTCAGTATTTTCAGTGAATAGGTAGTCATCAAAACGTTGATCTGATGTTGACTCGCCTTCCATTGTTTTCCAGAGTGACGGTGGTCACCACCCAGACGCCACGTAGACAAAGTTTTTATTTGAACATCGCTTATCACGAGGGTATGGTTCGTTGTTTCATGAACGACGATTTTATTCGCAGTCTTCATCTCATCCCCATGGTGTGTACTATCTTGCCAGCCATCCAAATACGTTTAGTTGTATAGCTCGACGACTGAATTACCCGTTGTCTTGACGTGAACGTAGTTTAAAATATATTCCAGGTTACTGCAATTCTTACTGTGAAGTATTCCTCAATCGGCATATCGAAGTGTTGAAACAAAATGGCTAGTTGCATTTCTCTTTGCGTAATTGCCACGTACACATATTTGTTCAGCTGTGAGCTATACACAGGATATATGACACGGGCTGCCGCTGATCCTGTTACTGGTCCATGAATAAATGTACAGAAAATGAGTGGACAAATAAAACAATGGAGCTACATTTAAAATAGTTCAAAATCTTATAGATGCAGGCTTGTCGTTGACTGCGATGTTTAAGAGCCAGTATACCTGGTAATGTGGATGGTCGTACAATTTCCGACTTGGCAGTCAACACCTCCCTTCTTTGGCAGGACGGCCAACTTTTGCGTTCCTGTGATAACGTTACCAGCCGACCATCTTGCGACTTCTTCCGATCGCAACCGCGTTGCAGAATTCCGGTGCGATGGCATGAAGCACGTGATCTAACCGTAGTCGATTTTGCACTTTTGCTATCTCGCTAGTCGCCCCGGCAGTCGGAGATGATCCAACTACTTGCCGATGAGCCATGATATCGTTAAGAGAGCCAACTCAGTTGATACTGATCAATTAACGGAGTTAATAATAACCAACTACCGAGTGCTTATTTGCATTTTCCGCGCGACTGTCCATGTTTCTGATACGTTATGCAAAACTGAACACACACTCGCCTTGTTAGTCCTCCCTTCACTTGTAAATCGGACGTCTTTGCAGCATCACAAGTCTAAAGACGAATGCATAGCTTGTTTCCTTATCCTCCTAGACACTTCATCAGCCATGTATCAAGTGAGACGATCAGTGTTCTCAAACAGGTTGCATTCAGCAACAAAATGGACATTTCCTACCGCTCATTCATTTGTACACTACCTAAAAAACAATTATTTTCCGACATGGACCCTTGTTCTCAACTTTGTCTGTCGTGTAACGTGTGGCGTGTGTACGGCCAAAACCGTATATCCACAAACTTCTCAGGATATCCGCTATCCACCAGCGTTTCCCTAATAAACTTTTCTTCTTTCTCCAGTCTATCTGCAGAGCAAATTATTCTGACTCTGTGAAATAACGTTTTCACTAGCCATCGTTTATAAGCAGTAGGTGCGAAGCTGGAGAACTGCAGATATTGTCTACTCCATGTTAGCTTTCAACGTTGTCTATGAACGGCAAGCAATTATTAACTTCCACCTCATAAGATACAGTGAGGTTTGAGTGGACGGATTTCGAATAGTTACAAAATGAAGTCAGAGCACATTCATCAGTAAAAAAACTGAAATGTCGTCCACGTAACGTCTGTAAAGCAGGACCCTCGAAATCTTTATTTGAAATTGCCTTTCATACATCCCAAAAAATAAATCCACCAATACGGGACTAAGTGGGTTACTCATAGCTACACTGTCAATCTGTCTACAAGCAATACTATCGGGTTCAAACGGGGCGTTTTCTGTACGAGCAAAGATGAGATCCCTAAGGAGATCTAATTGAATACCTAAATTTACATTTCGACTGGAAATAAGATCACACAGAAATCCAACAGTTTCACGCAACGGTACACTAGTAAATAAAGAGTCTACGTCGACCGAGTGCATCTGTGGACTTACTGAACTGCTCTCCGAAATTTCTGCTAGTTTAAAGGAACTACGAACACAATTGGGGGATAACAACTCACGAACTGGTTTAGGGATATCCATTAACTATCGCACCAGTTTGTGGTATGTCGAATAGCTCATGGATAAGATCGGTCGTAGTGGGATTTTTGGTGAACCTCTCATTCACGGTGTCTGCGTGGTTGTTAGTTTCAGTTTCTTATACTGAATCTCAGAAATTTACCCATGCAGCATCAATGTTTGCAGTCTCATCGACATCCGTTTTTCAATCAAAAAATTGTTACCACGTCTGGGATCCAATTGAAATTTCCGTGTATCAGAAAAACCCACATTCATCTTGGCTACATAATCATTTTTCTTCAGTATGACAACGCCAGAGCACCTGTCTGGCTTGCGGAAGACTTGGCGAGTCATTTATTTGAGCCCCTTCATGGTTCTGCAATGTTCAGTGGACCAACAACATTGTTGGTGTATTGGGGTAAATAGAAACTCGTGCGTGAAACTGTGTGATTTTATTTTCAACCGAAAAGTAAATTTAGGTATTCAATTAGATCTCCTTAGGGATCTCATCTTTGCTCGTACAGAAAATGCCCCGTTTGAACCCGATAGTATTGCTTGTAGACAGATTGACAGTGTAGCTATGAGTAACCCACTTAGTCCCATATTGGTAGATGTATTTTTTGAGATGTATAAAAGGCCATTTCAAATAAGGATTTCGAGGGTCCTGCTTTACACGACATTTCAGTTTTTTTTACTGATGAATGTGCTCTGACTTCATTTTGTAACTATTCGAAATCCGTCCACTCAAACCTCACTGTATCTTATGAGGTGGAAGTTAATAATTGCTTGCCTTTCATAGACATTCTTATAACCAGACGTCAAGATGGTACATTACAACGATCTGTTTATCGCAAGCCAACCTGGAGTGGACAATATTTGCAGTTCTCCAGCTTCGCACCAATTGCTTATAAACGAGGGCTAGTGAAAACGTTAATCCACAGAGCCAGAATGATTTGCACTGGAGATCGATTGGAGAAAGAAGAAGAGTTTATTAAGAAAACGCTGCTGGAAAGCGGATATCTACAGTAAGAGGAGCGAACCAAAAGTGGTGACCTGCAGTGCGGAGAAAAAGAACATAATTCTGCAAATCCAATTCAAGGATGACCATCTGACCAACAACATTAGTCGCAAATTGATGTCGGCGTTGCAACCCACCTACTCAACTGCGCGTCCTGTAGAGCACTAGGGGGTTTGGCTCTCCGTAGCAGTGATATATATTCAACCGATCAGTTTGTCTCCCACGTAATATACCAGTTCAATTGCAGTTGCAATGACGTCCACGTAGGCAAGACAGACTGGCGCTTGTATCAGCGTATGGCGGAGCACATTCCTATCAACTGCAATATCAAAAACGACCTGTTAAATGCAACAAGCTGGAAGAACCCGGCCTCATCCATCACTGAACACATCTTAACAACCGGTCACCTAGTTGACCCTGTCAAATCGTTCAATATATCGTTAAATAATCGTACCCCGAAGCTGTTAGCGATTAATGAGGCAATGCTAATCAAACAACATCGGGCAGTTTTGTGTGCACTAGAGGTGCTGACGCAATCAACTTCCTTGCCGTAGGATTGATTGCACTATTAGCGCGCGAAAAGTCAGAACTATGTGGTTGATTCGTGTAGTTGTTGTTGCTATGTACAGTTTGTATAAAGATTGCTGGTTTTACGTTGGCGCCTGATGAGAATAAATCGAAATGTTAACATCCTGCGATATGTATTATCTTTTTTTGACTAAATGGGTTAAGGGAATCAGTTTTAAAGATTTCGAATCTTCCCAATCACCAATTTTTAACATTTGTTTGCTGATCGATGAATAAATTTCATAGCGATGTTTTTTGTTACTCATATTCATCGAGGCAAACCACTTGTTTCTGAATGTGGTCGTTTGCTTCTGTTTGAAACATTCTGTCCATTGTGTTTGTCCGCATCAGCAGCAGAGGTGACTGTTAGTTGCGTCTGAGACAGAAACTTTCCTCAACTGGGGAAACGGTCATATTCTCATTTCATTCAGTGTACCCATTGCTTCGGCATAGTCGATTCCTTTGATTTTTGTTTCGAGTGCAGCAGAATACCAAGAATTCATCTCTCTTTGGCACAGTTGTTACGGATCCTTTTTTC
>JTDE01021329.1:17894-62313 GCA_014338405.1 Paragonimus skrjabini miyazakii | reverse complement strand
TTTCCTGTACAGGGGCTGTCTTTTCTTCTTCGTGGTTGTGTGGCAGTTAAACATCAGTGTGAACAACTGATTTATTGCTGTCTATGATGATGATGAGGCTGCCGATGGCCATAATGTTTTTAGATCTAACAGCTACTTTCGAATCGGTTGCTCGTAGCATCGTCTGGAACTATCTTTCTCGCAACGGATCTTCACGAAAATACGTATATCTTTTGAGGAAACTATGCTCACTATGTAGGCAGGATATGAGTTTATGCATAACCGCCTCAGGCGTTCATCATTTCTAGTGTTGTTCGTCAAGTGTGTCCGATCTCCCTCCTCCTGTTTACCTTTGTCATGGACGACATTGTGGAAAGTGTTCTTGAAGAATCCAATGAGCTTGATGTTGATGTTCTTTCTGGCGCTAGGTTGATCGATGTGAAGTGTATGGATGATGTCGTATTACTTAGCTCCTCTACCGAAGACATGCAGTCTATGGTGAACAATGCTGATGACTGAGTTGGTTTGTATGAAATACGCTTCGCATCTTCAAAATGCAAAGTGCTTCTTTAAGACAGGAGCATTCCCACTCTTATCTTCCTTATTGCAAACAATCCACTTGAGACTGTGAACAGTTTCACATACTTGGGTATCACTATCTTATCAGCTTATGATATTGCTGTTGGGATACCACCGTGCATAGCAGATGCACGAGTTGCGTTTGGTAACCTGCATCGAACAGACGTTCGATTGTCGCTAAACGGAAGGTTATATAATGCTTTTGTACGTTCTGTTTTGTTCTATGATTCGGAAACCTGGCCTCTTCTGTGTTTGACCATGGTTGGCTGTACGAATTAGCCCTAATTAAATGGGCTGATCATGTGAGCGACGCGGCCGTTTGCCAGCTCGTTTTCCGGAACGCGCGGGATGCGCAACGAATTGATCAGGTGATCGCGTTGCACATCCTGCTATGGTTGAGTCACGTACTGCGCACATCATCTGAGCGTTTATTGTACCGGTCATTATATACTGAGACCACCGACAGTTGAGTAAAACCGCGTGTTGGTCAAGCAACGACTTGTTCACGAAATAGGAACATTGTTGCTGTCACGCATTTTCCACAATGAGCAAGTGTTTCTTTATGTCACAAATTTATGTGTTGTTTTCATTTCGGCTCCACTGTCTGCATATGTGTGAATTTAACTGAAAAAATGTTTGAGGTTGCTAGCACTATTTAAGTTCTGAGTAGAAATCTTTTTCTCCCAAACGATACTCCGATTATTTTCTCGTCAGCTTATGCACAATTCCAGTGTCCGTATTCAATCTGTCCGTGTTTTGCATTCGTCAACGCAACCTATTTTTTGTGTACAGTCTGAATTTCTTCGACTAATTGTTTAACATTAAACTCTTTTCGTGTTGTCTGACCTCAACTTCCTGCCTGTTTCTCCAACGTTTACTTCTGCTTCTTCACACTCTGAATGCCTGATTAAACCGTTTGCAGAGTTTTGACACACGCAACCTCTTCATTGACTAGGCGAACCACCAAGAATCCTACTTATGCCAGGTCAGCGGTTTATTCGTATGATATGGTGGTTTTGCTGCCACTTTAACTAATAATTTCAAGCTGTGTGATGCATATTTACAGATTGAATGTTTAATTTGCATATGTTCATTATCACCAAGTAATGGAAGTCGTAACCGGTTCCCTAGATTACTGAGACGGATATACACTGCTTCCGGTTGCGTCCGTAAACAATTGCCAACCATGGGCAAACTCTCCACACATATTCTCCGCAAAGCAAGTTGGGTTGCAGTACGCTCAACGGTATTGTTCACGGGGTACGGCGGATTATAAGCAGCAGCCACAAATTCAGCTATACTCGGTAACGGGACAAGTAACCTCTTGTCTATCGTTCTGAAAGCTGTTCTTTTTAATTTCAGGATTTAGATTGACCTTTGGGTCACTCTTCACGCAATCAGTACTGCAAAATACAAAGAACTACCATATGCAGTCATGAGATTGCACTTTCGTATGTCTTCTATATCGTGCTGAAAATCTCGGCCTCCCATGATCCTATGCCTGGACCTGTAGGACTAGGGAAATATGTCCGCAAACAACATTGATACAACCTTTGTGTTTCCTTGTTTGTTATCTGGCGCCATTTTGTTTCCAAGGTAAATGAAAAAATCCTTGTATCCACAGCCTGTTGGCCAGATCTACCAAATACACAGGACTTTGTAGCGTTCATCTGCAAAGGATATCTAACTAGGTTCGTTACTCATTTATATATGATCACTTCCTTAGCATGTGTGTGTGTGTGTGGCCAGGCGCAAACATTCTGAGGTCCATCCAAAATTCAATTAGCACCTGCTTCTCCTCACATGTTTCTGATCATCATTACCGTATGCCTGTGTATATGTATTGTTCTCTAAACAAGCTGGTTGATTTTATCGCCTTCGACTACAATTACCCCGGAATGTATGCAAACCGGCACAGTTAATGATGCGGCGATTAGCCTGTTGCATACAGACACATTCAGTGTTGAGCCATAACGAATGCACAGTGCTTGGGGCGACTGTCGATCCTTATTACAGTCTTACTGCTATGATAGATTGCGAATACTATACCACTTAGTGAGGAACAACACATGTGGTTCCGAGTATCAATCACGCTGTCTGCGTGTTGTTATGCCGCCTCTTCGTCTATTGTGTCAATAATCGTTGTCGCTTGACCTCAGTCTGATACTGTGACCGTCCGCCGATCATTGGACTTGTTGCGTGATCACAACAGTCATTACTGTGACCTAAAAACTGATTTTTGTCACATTCCTTTGGAATAGTGGGTGTTCTCTTAATCTTTTTCAGTTCATTTGACTAATTTTGCCCAGGTCAATCTATACTTCGCTAACTGGTCATTAGGGTTCGCCTTGCAAACCCCGTCCGGCTCAGAAACGTCTTTTAACGTAAGCATCTCCGTGAATTCATGCATCACTTACAATCCGAATTCATTCTATCTGTCATTATGGTATGTGTCTGCCTGTGTCACCGTGACATTGATTTCGTAACGTAGTACACCGTCACCTGATCTGAATCCTGTTGATCTGTACCACTTGCTTCAGTTTGTGAACGTGCGTGATGGACTAGGTGTCCCGCATGACGCTTACACTGGCGGCACACTACTGTTGTTCTGTCCGACGTAGATTCACATCAGAATTGTGAGATAGTTGATGTGGACTACTCTTCAACTTTTACTAAATAAAACAATTTGTCCGTTACAGTTAAAGGATGGATGTTTTTACCCTTTTTTTGTTATGTTTAAAACTGTGATCAAACTTTATGTAAGTCGACCGCACCGTCTAAGCATTATTAGATTCCAGAAATTTCACAACCTAAAGCAGTCGGCACAAACCTGTCCTTAATTGTCGAGTTTCGTATGTATGTAGAGATACACGATTTCAGTTTTAACATTGTGCTATTGTAGTCCGGCTGTCGATCACGTGTTATTAAACAAATCTACCTGTTCTTGTTATTTTAACAGAAACAGTTTCAGTTGAATGGTAACATCACATATTACTTATACAAGTCACTTTTAAGGTAGTGCACATTTAGAGCAGCATTCCGGCTAACGTAAACAATGCTGCAAACAGTTGTTTGCCATACTGACGACTTCATGTTGTTGTGCGTAGGTGAACCATGACTGGTTAGCTTGGGTTTATTCGTCGGGATTATACTTTTCACCCGGTCGTATTGAACAATTCCTTAGGGTTCGAAATGATGTATGCATAATACCTCTCTACTGTTTTGTACGGAGTCCATCTTGTTGTTGGTTCAAGATTTTTCAAAATGTATGAATTGTTAGATGCTGCTAAGTGATTTCAAGGCATTCGTTGGTTTGCGATTTACACGGGCACTTTATGGTAGGGTACATGCAACCGAGTTGCTATGATGCACCACCTTCTGAACATATATCTTATAACAGCGTGTTTTGTAATCGACCTGTTTGGAAAAGGATAACGTTTGCACTTAGAATACATAGCTAGTCGCCACTGAAGAAAGCATGTAAATCCTATTTCTCGCCCACATTTTATTAATAGTTAATATCATTGAACATGCCTGATAGGTTGAGCACACTTGAAAACCGTGGCATTACACTCTGCATAGTGATCGATAGGAATGTAAAGTACTTTTACAACATACTGTTAAACATGGGAGTAGATTAACAGGAACTGCAAACTGGACGTAACGCAGCTAAGTTTTTAAGGGAAGCTGTCTCAGTTTGTTAAGTTTTTCTAGTAAATGAAGCGTGTTACTAGTGAGACTATGCATCCAACCGATGTTAGGCTACCAATGCGAGAAGGAAGTGAGTTGTTTGTACTTCGTGAAAAAGGATGTTGTTCTAGAACGACACTGGTAAATAACATCTTATACGGTACCAAGTGTAAGAAAGGAATTTTATGTCTTTTCTTCCTACAGTGCATCAAAACTACCAAACATCGTCTGTCAAAAAAATGAATCCGACAAATATTTCGTGTCGTAATCACAAAGTGTATAAGGTAAATGCTTCAAACACACTTCAGGACGTTGCGCGTTACCGATTTAGGGGAACGTGCTGAGCTCGGCTATTAATACATATCCGGATGGGTAAGCTACAAAAAGATGTGTAGGAAGTGTTCCATTACGATGTTTTGCAAAAGAATTATATCAGTACTGTCCACTTCCATCCAGTTTCTTTCAGAGACTAGCTTTTTGAACAGCGAGCCTATGAGTGTCGCAGCTAGATTAGTGTACCTTATCAAGCTGCACAGTCTGCAGTCGTTGGATCATGTACTGCGCATGTTATTTAAGCGTTTGTCGTACCGGTCATTTTATACTGACACCGCCGACAGTTGTGTAAAACCGCGTTTTGATCAAGCAACGACTTGGTCACGAAATATGAACATTGTTCTTGACTGTTGCTTTGTACTAAGTGAGTAGGTTTCGTCTACCCCGTTAGAATCCTCGTGATCGCTCAAATCTTTGGCTGGAAACGCTATCCGCGGTGGCAACATGTCGCTGTCAGTGGTTTGCATTCATACCCTTGATCTTTCGTTTATTAATATTAAGCCTTTTTAGTAATGTTTTGTTCTTCTAAGATATTCCACGTCATTGTTGAGGTGAGCGGCAGCCTGAGACATAGTACTTTCTGGTTAAGTTGAAGGTGGTTGTGATGATTGGTGATGGTGATATCTCACTTGTTTCGGTATGTACTGGTCACATAAATCAGTATGCTCATTTCCATATGGACGGTTAGTCAGGGTGTCTCTTAACCATCGTCAAATTCTCCCCCACTCACGTGATCCGAGTGGATTCACGCCGCCGGACAACCCTGTTGTCATTATCCATTTGTTGACTGCCAGCCGTGGCTAAGCTGGATTTTTCGTATTGATATGTTCTCCAAGCTTGGTATTTGGGCTACAAACGTTTCATACTCAGGTGAGTTGACATCATCAGTGCGTAAGCGTTTCAGCGTATAGCTTTTGAGCGTGGAGTTTGGTGAAGTTCGACGGATGCCTGCTCTTATTTAATAGAGTGAGTTGACCTTCCGACCTGAATTCTGGCTGGTCTCTTTCTGTTTTTTTTTTACCCGACCTTCCGTTGATTCTTGTTGCATTTGAACTTTTGCCCGACATCTGATTGGTTACTCCCCGTAGTCCTTGGGTCTTTGAACTGGAGTCTGATTAGCTGTTCCCTGTTGCTATCGCACTTTGACGTCGAATCTGATAGGTTGGTTCTTGTAAATTGATTGATTGATTATTCATTGTCCCGTTTCGACTTTGATCTGATTTGTTCTTTATGGGTGATTTTCTTAGTCCATGTTTTCATGTGATCTGTACATACTGGGGTTAGTGCGGTAACTGGGCCACTGTCTGATTGGCCTACCCAGTTTAGAGGTCTTCGCTCAATGTTGCATCCACGACTATTTATCAGTCATTTGTTTCGTAGGCTTTCATGGGGTTTTTGACCCTGTCATGTACTTTTTATCGTTTAAGCGCCATATGTTGATCTTTAAGTGCCGATGGTGGTCGTTTAGATGTCTGGCATGGCGAACAATTCTCCGTCTATTAACGGGCTTGCCACATTGCCTATGTCGTCCACATTCCCACATAACAGCACTTGATTAGACACTGTACGTGATGTACAACGAAAACCAATTACGTTTCAATAACTGATAATTATATACCTATAATCAGTTGCGTTATTGAACAGTAGTATCATTACTGATGAATACTGTGGCAAATTTAACAATTAAGAAAAGGCCCATTTGCAAAAACTTAGCTTCAGTTGGATCTGAATTAACAACAAAAAAAGCATGCTTTACCGGTTGAATTACGAGGCCATATCAGAAGCTTTGAAAATTCACATTTGGATTCAGTTACCCCCTCAACCCACTGTGTCATACGGAGTCCATCAAATGATATGGATGATTGATTGTCCAAGGAGGTTTTCTCAAACATTTCACGCTGGAAGCTCCCAACGCCACTGTTGAACATTGGTTCGGTGGGTAACTGAGTTCAACTATAAAATTTGAAATCCCTCGGTATGGCCTCATAGCTCTGTTGGTACAGCACTTATTGCATCCTGGGCATACTATTTCTGTTGTTGGTTCGAACCCAACGGAATCCCCAATTGTGCGTGATTGAACTTCTTCCTAATAATGTCGTTGTTCATCATAAGCAACCCGCGGACTATATATCTGCTCGGATAGCTTGGACACGAACTCTTCGTAATGACGTGATTTTACATTACATTACAAATGTATTTGTCGCTTTGTCCAGGAATCAACTTTAGTGAGGTTTAAAATGTTTGAAAACGTCCGCTGTCAGTTTGGAAATGAGGATTTCGAGGTGGGTGTTGACGAATACTGCATCCACCTGCTAATGTGATTTTCTCCGCCTCCTTTCTACGTAGACGCTTTGTTGTCTTTCAACCATTCCTTCCCGAATTCACTCCTGTATATGTGTAACATTCTTGGTATAGTAACTCCCTTATGGACATTCAAGAGAGAGCTTTTGTTTGTTTACAGTGTTTGTATAAGGTTCGGGGGCATCACATACTGTAATTGGTTTCAGTACTACATAGACGAGCTGCCATTCTTTTTCACTCATGTGACACGTTTGTTGCGCTTTCCTTCAACGCCTTCATAACTTCTTTCCAGCTCTCTAATGAGATGCTTTTTTACTCTCTATTCATGATAGTTAAAAATGTGATCTAGAGAACTGAAGCTAGTCGTTAGTCCATTATGGGCAGTTTCGAGTTGTTCTTCTATTCACATTCATTTGGTCCTGCTGCTTGAGACTCATTTCGACCATCTATCCTGATAGTGTTACACCGTCCATCTTATTATCATCTGCAGACAACTCGGATTAATTGATTTCTTCCCATTTGTTGTTTCAACACAGCCCAGTGATTGACGACCTTGAATGCTATCGTCTGGCACGATATTATATACTTCAATAAAACTCTGTCATGAGTGTAAGATTAAATAACCAACAGGTTACATTGTCAAGCTACTGGTGACCAGAGCTCACACAGTGATTAAAATCGAACTGGAGTCGAACCACAATGTTCGATGGTATGCGTGGTTACTTACGTTGTTGGGCAAAAAATTAAGCTGATAAACACAGAGTTGTCTTGACAACTGCATGGCTCACATTGTTGGCTTGTTACAATTTTATGCCCATGCATCCGTTTCACTTCATTTAGGTGATTTTGGACTATCCATTGTTTTTCAACTTATCGGTTATCACATCAACCTCGATGTCCATCACAGTTTTAACTGATTGTTTGTGATATTGTGTAAACAATTGGAGAAAGAAAAGTTACAAACAATGTTAATTTGTCCTTAAATAAACAGTATTTTCGTACTTGTATATTAGTGAGCGATTCGTACATATTTGTCGCTTCTAGATGTACTGCTTCCGCGCATGTTGATACTAATTTCTGTGATGTCCTCATTTTATCGACTGCATGTGCTCAAAAGCGCTGCATAGTTTTCAATATCATGTTTCTAGAGCAAGTCTTATTCTTTTGCGTCTTTTATACACAGAATAACACAGTGCTAATTGTCTGTGCTCGTTTTTATAGTCCAACTATATATAACGACCATACATGAGGTATATTGGACTTGTATAACTTTATTTAGTTTCTGTCTGCATTAATTAATGAACTTTCATGACACAGCCACTCAGCTGCAAAACAAATGCTTCTGTCAGACGAAAGTACATTCGATTTATGTTACTCTTACTGGGTCTATACTAACAAACGCCGGCCGCAGCGACCTTGATAAGCACGATAATTCTAGGTACGGTTGCAACGTGGAATTGACTCATTACTGTCATTTTTGTCAGCTACCCCCCCTTCTCACCTTCTTTACCGTTTTAAACTCAACTAGCTGTACAGTGCACGAGCATATAGGTACACTCATTGTCCTTGACGTGGGAAAATGCATTAGTTTCCTGGATACGGACGAACCTTACACATGTACACCTGTACGTACGCTACTGCATTTGTTCAGAGCAGTCGGTTTGCTTGTTGAGTTCTGTTCTGAAACTAGCCATTTTGACATGTTATTTTGGCAATAGCACTTATCCTAATCATGATTTCATATTGTTTTCTCGCCACAATCATCCTATAACCGATCATTTCTAAAATAATCAGTTTAAGTAATACCATGCCAACTACGTACACGCACTTGAATAAGAATGAACAGGACCAGTTAGCATGAGTTAACCCGCACATGGATGTGACATGAAATTTATACGTCTCTAGCTGTTCATATACGTACATTTGCTTCCCCTCACTGACCTGTACTGAATACCGGTGATTCTTTTTAACTAATTGCTTCTCACACGAGCTTACGTTTCTATTCTCACCTCATCTGACTGGATATCACGTCCCATTGCCAGCCATCGGTTTCCCATATTCCTTAAGCCCGTCACGTATCATGTATCTCAGCTCACTTATTCTAGAATACACTTGAGGTGTTTTTCATCCAAACCGTGGGTTTGTCAGTCTTCCAAATTTTTGTAGATTGTCGAATTTTCTGTTTTTCATCATTCAGCTCGAGCTCGGCGGAATTCGTAGGATTTGTGCGGAATTGATTGATTGGAGGAAATTGAATCATCGTTGGACGGTTAAGGAAACAAAGGTAGGTAATCGATAGCGATAAGAAACGAGTGATAAAACTTTAGAGAGAATATGTGGAAGCCAGACCAAAGCATAGTTTATCAAGCTTATTACAGGCATATTTCAGCCTGAAGTGAGCAGAAACAGACTAACGACAACCGTGGAGATCGATCGTACCTTCTCTGCATCGCACTACTTCTTATGTCCAAACTATCGGATGGCTGGGCTTGTAGTCGGGCGAATGTGTATTAAGTGTACGCTTAAATTGATCTCCACGTGACACTATTATGACAAGCGGTGATAAGCTGTTCCAAGTTGGACATATCCAGTTTCCACGGATTTTTTACTTCGAATGAAACGTCTCATTTGAGGTGGTTCTTTGGGCAAGGCAAAGCGTATTTCGTGACCGGTGTTACGGTTGATCTAGGACCCTATATATCAGCCGTAAGTCACTTCTGCCGTATCGATAGTGCATTAAAATCTGTCCCGGTTCACCCAACCTATCTGGTTGAGGTTGAGAGTGAAATCCCATTACTCACTTTATGGCTTTTCGTTGTGCGTTATTAATATCTCGTACTGCAAGCTTGAGTATTTCGCTCAAGTTGAGGTCACACTAACGAGTTGAACATAATCGAAAAACAGCCCGAGTAAGAAAATTCATACAGGCTTATGATTAATTCAAGTATGTTTTCGCCTTCTTAGTTATTAGTATGCAGTTTGAAGACAGACAGTAATCATTCCTAGACCTCATTCACAAACAGTGATACATAAATTCACGCCTCAAAAGAGTTACTCGATGCAACTGAGATGACAAAAGTGGATGGTCTTAAATTTAGCCGGTTTTCTATTGTCTAATCGTGTATAACAAGTATATCTGGGTAGTTTCTCATTGTCTGTCAAATGTTCCACTAAACTACAGTGTTCGTAGCATATTATAGTAACAAGTAATTGATATTTTGTGAGATTCTACGTGCGAATAAAATAAAAAGCAGCCATTTTCATATGAAACATTACCACACATCGCTAGTTGCACAATTTCAGTTGGAGAATGCTCTGTTCAATTTGGCATTAGAGCGGCGATCTTGATGAGCCACAGGAACAATGGATTATTTGTGATCAACTTTCGAGGCATAGTATCGAATAGTCTGCTCGATCAGAGTGTTTACAAAAATTCGAACAACATTCAACTTCGTCAACCAACACCATCTATTTTTTTCTACAAGAAGCGAGTTGGTAACAAACGGAAATACCTTTCTAAGCTGATTTTAATTTTCGGACGGCAGTGCAAATCTAATTAGATAATCATGTGACTGTTATCAGTCACTCTGTTTGTAACTTCTGAAGCAACTAACAATAATACGAGGAGCTTGTTATTTTAGACCTTCTTACGAAAAGCTTCTTTAAAGAGGATGACGCGGTATACCTTCTAAGCTTTGAAATGCTTGAATTTCCAAGAGGATTTATTGAAACAATCAACACAGTTGCTCTGATAACTCATTTGCGCACTTCTGTTGTATCGGAGTAGATATGAGATAATGACTCATGGACTTAGTATCACAGAACGTAAGTAATGTTTACAAAGCTGTATGTGGTATGAACTTGCTAATCACTGCTGTCCGTCACGTTCTTCATTCTGTTCAACTTTACGGTTGCTGCAGTGGGTTATGGGATAACTTAGGATGTCTCAATCGCTCTTTAGGATTAACCAGAAACTGAAATCATGTCTGTCGGTGGTCTTATCAATTTTCTGTTCATTTAACAAGTTGTTTTCTGGGAACACGTGCGTTTGCGTTGCCATGTAAACATTTCTTATGAAGAGATAATGTGTGCTTTTCAAAAGCGTATGTAATGTTTGTTACAAAACTCGACTGTTTTACTTGTTTCGATCGTGATCGCATGGCAACAGCACACATAATGTACAACTGCTAAATTCTTAGTTGCTCCCCGCACATAAATTGTTTTCCGATGTGCGGTCTCGGTACCAATTTCAGTGACATTAGGCCAACCATCTCGGTTACATGAGAAAGAATTTCTCAGGTTTGGTACGTTTTTAGAGTGACTACAATGACTTCGTTTCATGATTCTTTGCCACAATTTCAGTAGACTTTAATTTCCAGTGATTGCGGTGTCATCGTCACACGCTTTAATATGCACCAACAAACAGATGACTGAACTGTGAGTAGCTTACGTTACTGTCTTTCCTATCACCGGTCGCTACAGCACCCCTCACATTCATGTACACTTTGCAACCATCGTATTCCGTGAACCACTGGTCTCCGTGACACGGTATCATATCATGTGTATTCTTTCTATGATCGATCGAGTGAACTTAATAGTAAGCTACTGTTTCATTTGATCCTGTGGGGACGTACCGTATTAATAAGTTACGGTAATGAGCATATATCAAGTGGGGAAATCAAAACAATGGATCACCATTTTTTGCTGTCCCTAACCGCGGTCAGAAAATAGGTTGGTGTTGCGCTTTCTAGCAGCCAAAGATGTGAGATTAAGAGGGGAGTAGGATTTTTAAAAAAAAGATTCATTACAGAAAGTAGTCGACGCCTACTGTGGTTTGTGAGAACCAGACCGTCTACAACGACTTCAACACTGCATCGATCTTGTGCTTTCTCAGAGCATATCCAAATCACATTAAGAAGATCTCATGTGATCGGAATGCGAATTGTGTCTTGAGGTTAGCGAAATATCACGGACCACAGTGGCTGCCGTAGGCTATGCAAACCCACTGTGACAGTGGGCTAGAGTGGTCTGGACCGATGATTTTTTTTGAAATTCACATTAGGTGCCCTTAATCTAATGTGATGACATAGAAGTGACCTATTCAGGTCAACTTTTAATCAGGGCCTTTGTAAATCTGCCCACTTTTAGAATGTTTTGTTGGTGAACGGAAGCAGCTAAATGATAGTTCTGTGAAACACAGTGAACAAAACTGTCTGTTTCATACATGATCAACAACTCCAGAACATAGATGTATCGAATAAAATGTATCATTCTTGTGTCAGGGAACTCGCGTAGAGTATAGTGAGAAGAGTGCGGCTGTTGTGAGTACCAACGGAGCAAAGATCAGATATGAATGTCATTAGCCCTTATGGTTACTAACTAACCTGTACGTAATTTGTACCGTTTATCCTAGATTCGGTTGAGTCTGCAGATGGTTTCCAGATGTTAAGAGAGCTAGCGGAAAATGTACAGAAACTCAGTCTACGTTAAGTTCTCTGACGACACTATAAATTCATGGGGTAAGGCAGCATAAGTATAGTATGTGTGAACAGTCAAAAGTTGGCGGAAGCACACGACCAGTTTTGTGTCTTCCATCATTTATCTGGCTTGTGTATCCAAATTAGGAAAGTATACTTTTTCAGATAGACAACTTTTGATTTAAATAACTGATGTTTATTGGTTTAGGTATGTATATTAGGGAGGCATTTTTTATCGGGCAATTTTGCTAATCAGTCATCCGCGCCAGTTTGACTGTGAAGCTATGTAAAATTTGGGACCGTTCTCCACTGTTTTCAAACGCTGCACATCATTTTTTTCTGTGGCACACTCGTAATTTATAACCCTGTCTGGTAGTAGGTATCTGTTCCGTTCAAGTACGACTATCAAAATCTGTTGACATCTTCAGTTAGTGATGAGTAGTAGTGGATTTTGGTTTTTCATATACACTGAACATCACTCACAATTGATCGCAGCTGTCGCATTCTCGTAGACTTTGCAGTCGGCCCCATTCGGAAAGAAACACTAGACTCGAGCATTACCAACAAGCGAATATGGTTGAGCGTTCACATACGGTGAGTCATTCGTGCTCAATGTGAGGTCAACGGTACAGTGGTAAACACGGCTACCTCATGAACAGCGTGGCCCGAGTTCTAGTCCCGGTCGGGACAAGGATATGCACTACTGACGAGCTCTAATGAGAGCGAGACTCGAGTCTAGATAGTCGGTTAGCTTGATTGTTCGGTAAACGAGGCTTACGTAAACTTGACTGGGTTGTGCTGATCTGAGTGTTTCCAGCGATTTGTACTGTTGTGAATGGGACGGTTGACTGGCTGATTTCTTGTACTCAGTCCACACAAGCCGTACATGCACACCGGACATTTTCAAACCCTACAAAAGATCTGTGTCAACTATCAGCCAGTCGGCCCAGACGTGACGTGAAAAAGAACACGGCACTCGCTTTCTCCTCGTTGTGTCTTTAAGTACACTCATTCGGTTACCGATAATGATGACCTAAGTTACCTTTGTTGACTACCCTCCATTCTTAGGTTAATGGATTTCGAATGACCTAATTGTAACCGTTATCTCTTTGCTCAAACACTGTAAACTGTTGAACATAAGATCACTAACGCAGTCAATATAATTCCGCCTTCGAATGGGAGGTGTTTTCATTGTACGATGCCTTGAACTACCGCAAATGTTTTTTTAGTCGATTTGTAATGCTCATCTCGAAGTATCCAGTCGTTCTGGATGGACTGTGGAAATGATCAATGTTCCTGCATTGCGCCGTTAGTGACCTGACCTAGCTAGTCCGATTGAGCTGGTAGCAGGTCATTATATATGTCCTTTCTTCTCAACCATTCAGTATGTGGTCGTTCTGAGCTGTCAGGTATTTTCTACGATTAGATAACATTCATTTCTGGCATCTTGCATTGTGCACTCTTGGTCATTATTGCATGTTGTGACACTTTCTGATGAGACATACATTAAGTGAATTGCATTCACTCGATTGTTCTGGTAAAATATCGGACACATCATTTGACCAAAAAGTGGTTCGAGTGGTTTGCAGTACACATCCTACAGCTATCAGACAGGCATGTAAAATGCCTTACTCTCAATCAAACCTGTTGCACTTTTACGGGATCTGTATTGACAGAGTGATCATTCCGTCTGTGTGTATAAGGCAGTGTATAAGGCAATATTTTGTTGCTGTTGCGGTCTTGATAACCGTTGTTTTCGTGTTTATTTCCCACTGAATTATGGAGCCCCACGTGTTGTTGTCTTGATGTTCTGCCCTGCAACATTGTGCAACGTCTTTTGTTGTGATATTGGATCAGCGACAGGAATGTTTACCAGTTGGGCATATTCAAACCACTATCAGTACAGTACGCCACAACGTTTGACGGACGTTGCCGTTCTCTTCCTCGGTGTCGACATTGTTTTCGTTATCACAAATCGAGTTACGGCTATACTTTTTGACTGACGTCATACTCGTCTGCGAGTTGGCGCTTTTAGCAATTCTACTCTCTTATTAAGTGTCGATTCCCTGCCTTCTTTGTGAATAATTATCCCGCCAAGTGATTGAATGAGCGTCCGAGGGCTATCCCGTTTTGTATCGATTGAACGAATTCAGTTTGCCGCCCAGCCAACCATACGCATGTCATGAATGTGCTTGCTGGTTACACACGTTTCAGCAGTGCTCAAAGAACTTCATGTTAAACCCTGATTGATACGCACTCATTCATTTTATCCACTGTTTGACGCGTTCGTTCTCAACTAACAAGGAAAACTGAAACTATAAGAGGGGAAGAGTTTAAACACTTTGTGTGTTGGATCGGGAAGAAAAACACATTTAAGTTTGCACCTAGAACCAAACCGATGACAAGTCATGTTTATGTTTTCCGGGGTGAACGAAAATCTCTCGTTATATGGCTGAAATTCTAGGGTGTTTTCGTGAAATGTAATCAGTACAGTCACTCGTCATTCTAGTGGCTCTTGAACAGCTCCCTGTTTGTAGTTACCTCATTCTTCTCCCCCCTTTAATCAAAACGCACGTGTTCACTGGTGGCTACGTATCCTTATTTTGCATTGTTTCCAGCGCATACACATAAATAGACCACAAGTGTTGTATGGTACGCGTGCTTTCACGAAAACAGCTATACACTATTCACCTGTATCTCAGTCGTTATACTGCTGTTGTTTGCATATCTCGCTTGGTGTTGTGCGTCGATTGCCAAATCGTCTTTCCACGGCGATCTATCACCATATTCTGAAATTGACTGGTCGCTGTTTCTCCTCCGATAAATTAAACGTAAGGGGTGCGCTTGAGAAAAAACGACCCCTTATTCATAGCATTTGCCGGTCGATCAGCTTTCTATTCACCACTACTCACCCCGGAGGCAGAAGTGTGCGTGTGTTCCAAACACGCACCGGTCGCTGGCCCACATCCAGCCAATCGCGTTTCGATCGTTCATTTGCTATTCTGATTGGTTGGTACCAGGTCGACCTGGTTTCTGGACATTCGGTGGAAACCCTGTGTATGTGGCACGATGGCCACCAGGTTAGATCTATAGTTAAACCACTTGCATACCGAATGACAGCATTTGCATGTTATCACAAGTGGTGGGGATTTAGTTGTCCAAATTTTCAGTGCCAAATCTCTCCTCATTGCTCGTTCGTCTTTCACGCTATATCGACCTTCTTTAGAATCTCACCGGTCTTCTTTCACTGGATAGACGAGTTAATCAGTGCATTTTTTTGCGTTGGTTTATTCAGGATGAACTATCATGTTTTTCTACGACTGAATGGTGTTGTACCGGGGGAATGTAACTGTAGGGTTTGCGCACCTTAACGGCATTTCTGCCGCGTTACGTTTTTGAGCACACGTGATAGATTTCTGTATGGTGAACTGAATCTATACACACATTCGCAGTAGCCGCACATCAATCCTGCGACCGTCCGTGTTGTAGTGACCATCGTTACAACTGACTTATCTCTCCAACCTTCGGCGTTTTCCTCTTCTACTTTGTTGGACTATCTGATAACATGGAACACCGAGATTCAGCTCATTAGAGTCAATCTCATCATTGTATGTTAACTCTTAGTTGGCATTGGCTTCGAATCTCTATCAGAGCTCACAGTTTTTCTCCACTTGCCGATTTTATCGAGTTACAGATTATCTCTGTTATACTTCTCTCGGTTTGACTGTTCGATCTTGTGTTGTACGATTCGAAATAATTCACTGTCAGTTTTGCTAACTGTCACACCTGATGTCATGTTGGAAATTGAGTTACTTCAAGCACTTCTGTTTAGGTCTAATCAATATGTCAATGTATGATTTGCGTGTGATCCAAATGGAACAGAATAAAAAACACCGCGGCCGACTCGCCTAAGGTACAAGGTTGGCGGATGATTATTTGGAGTTCAAATAGATTGCACATCACTCACAGTTGTCACATCTTCATAGACTTTCCGGTTGGCCCCTTTCGAAAAGAAACACTCAACTGGAGTTTCGCTCTTGTTAAAGCTCATCAGCTGCCATCAATTGTGGGTGATGATCACTTCATGTGAAAACCAAAATCCCCTACCACTACACATCAGTAATCAAAATATCGCCCAACAAGTTAATGATTTCTGTTATTTCAACTTGGTTAGAAGTCCTAATCGAGGAGTTAACTGGACAGTTACTGTGTCTCCTCTCGAGGCGACCGCGCAATCAGAGCACTATTCACAGGTGAATTTGGCTGGACGTTCACATTTGATGATTCGATCGTGCCTAATGTGACGTTAATGGCGCAGTGGTAAATACGGTTGCCTCATGAACAGCGTGGCCGGAGTTCTAGTCCCGGTCATGGCAAAGACGTACACGACTGACGAACTCTAACAAGAACGAAACCCAAGCCTAGTGCTTCTTTTCGAAAGGGGCCGACTGGGAAGTCTATGGGAATGCGACAGTTGCGACAAATTATGAGTAATGTTCAATTTATATGAAACCAAAATCCCCTACTGCTTATCAGAAATGGAGTTGTTTACTGAATGGTCAGTCACTTTAGGTGGGATTCACCTCCCGGGTTGAGGCCCTCGCGGTTCACAGAATCTATGGTTGGAGACACGGGCTGGGATGTCAGGTGATAGGATTTATTGACGTGAATATTGTCCTAACTGCAATCAATGATATGAGGCATTGAAAACTGCTCTGCTGATAATGTCTTACTTTCATTCACAACTAGATCATTTGTTTGCGAAGTGTCGGTGTCGGACTTTTTCGTTCTTGCGTAGATTTTTTTTATAGTCAGGCTCTATTCCCTCCTCTTCTCTTATTCTCTATTTCGGATGACTGTATGACAATTAAACATCAACGCAAGTCATTGATATATTGCTGTTTGTGATGATGACGCTTGAGATACTGATGTCCGGTGGATCGTTCGATTAATTGATAATCTTTTTGGGGAGTCATTACTCATAGATCATACGTGTGGGAAGTCGTTTTACGTACACAAATGTATAGATCATCTGCTGCACATTCTGTTCGCATTTATGAGGAGGGTTATAGCCTGAGGTGGTGACATTCATTATTTAATTTCTGTAGTGAGCTGATTTATATTCTTAAGGTCTGGCCGCCATCGTGGAAATTGGATTTGGGCGATTGCTTGAATCATTTGTTCTTAGAAACCGTAATGTTATGACGAACGAATAAAACAAGACTATTGATCTAGTATGTATAGATTGTGTTTTAGAAACACAGAACTATAAGCTAATTTACAATCGATCTTTGATTTGCAACCAGTTCGACACTTATGTTCAATCGGACTTAAATGCGGTATGGTCGCGCGGACCCCCTATATCGTCTTAATGTCACGTTAGTCGAAAAATACAGATTGATTTGTTCACACTATGCGATCACTTTACCGGAAATTCTTAGAAAATCAGTCTATGACCATTGTGAATCATTACCGCCTGTTGGCAGCGAGACAACATGCGAACATTTTTCGTTTCGTCGAAACCCTACGTTTTATCGGAGCGGTGAAAATATGGTCGATTTATACCATATGCTTATTACTGAAAACCGTCGAGGTCTGCAAATATTCACTGCCATTTACGCCCATTTCGTCTGGGCAGTACTATTCTTCACACACCGAAGTAGCTATCTTCCCACAATCGATTTTGATATCGTAATCAAGTGTCTTTGAAATTGAGGCATTCTATTCGGAAATTTCCCGCTCAGTTACCTCATTTTCCGTTGTGTTTGCTTATTCAGTCTATCTTTATTACAGTCATAACTGGAGGTCAGGTTATATGCTAACGAGTGATCGGCGGGCCACAGTTGCTTACGATCAATGAATGAAGTTGCTAGTGCCAGAGGCTAATAAACTTGTGTATTGATTATTTTATTGATCTAACGTTCGAGTAGTGAAGTAAAACCTATTAGGACAATCAATCCTGTTAACTCAGTACGTTAAGCAGTGACTCTCAATGATTGTATTTCGCGATCCAAGTCTACTGCAAGTTTACACTCCGCCAGGTGTGACAGATGTTCTTTAAAAGCGTAATACTAATAATAAACAGTATTTCATTAGTCTCTTTACTTCCAATGACTTTCTTGGTGATCGATTTTCGGTAAAAGTATGTCAACTATTGTGTTTTTCAAATTCTCATCAACATCACTGCGTGAGTCATACTAAAGCTGATCCTGTAGTTCTGGTCGTCAGGAGACGGATGCATCTCACTTCGCAGTGATACGTCTTGAGTATCTTCCAACATTGTATTTAATTTTGAGAATACGGGACTCGAACCTGTTGGCATTTTTATTTCAAAAGATTGAATTTTTTTTTGCCACAAATGTGCATGTCATAATAGAGTTCATTGTTAATGTATTTCTCTAAAACTAGTTGACCACTTTTGTTGTCTAGTTTATTTTTCATTAAATTCCTAATCTTCCGTCCTCGTTTTTGGTTAGGCTTCTGTAATTTGTGATTTGTTAATTATTCCTGAACATGTACACATACAATTTATTCACTTGATTTGACATTATATATTCTTACCATTCGACCTCGTTAGTTTAACTAGCCACTTGTTTTTTTTCTTGATACAGTGTACAATATCTTGATTCTTTCAGTTGGAATCGGTTTAGTTTTACTTCATATGTTTACACCTAAACATATCCTCAAAGAAATCCGCGTATTCTGACGGGTTAAGCAAAGATCGATAATGCCGTCACATTTCTCCATACATTCGTTAAAATTTGTTTTTGAATTAACTACTCCTTTTTGATAAAATTTTCTATATGGATAACATCATTATGATCGGATTAGATCCACACGTACAGTTCGCCGGTTGCTTAAGTTTCACTGTGTATAAATCGATAAATTATTGTAACTCCGATTGTTGTTTTGGTTGAAGTGATTATTGCTCAAACGATGCTTTTTGACTGCTAGGTCATCTATCTGAGCTTATCAGAAAAACAATTATCAAGTCAGTTTGTCTCTTACGTTCAGTTGCATAGATCCGCTCACCATCCGGTCCTATGGCCTCCGGTGTCCTTGAAATTTAAAGAGGTCTGTTTCTAGACTTAACTATGCTTTCGTTTTCCACAAGTGTTCACAGTCTGTGGGTTTGACCTACCTGTGGTAGGTGGTGAATCAGTTTAACCTGTTTTTGGCAGTTCGAAGTTTTACCATATCAATCACGAATCCTGTACGTAACCATTTTGTCTTTCAGTCACTCGGAGAATGTTACTATCATATCTTTTACCTATAGTCTAAAATTTTTCTGTTTATACAATTCCTATGAATAAGTGTATACCGGTTGTTAACATTTTATTATCTATCTGGAAGCATCTCTAATGATCGTGTTTCCTATTACAGTGTACTCTTTTGGCATGTTACCACCTGACGTCTTCAGACGTATATTTTGTGTCAACATTTGTGATAGATCTCTGTCTGTCTGCCGACTTATGTCTTCGTAACCCACATCATCTGTCATTGACCTTACCGACAGAGCACCGTACAAAATGTGTACTTTCATAATCAACCGGATGAGTTGGATTATTTCATTAGACGGCCGCTAAATGATATCATTTTGAATGGTAACCAGATTTACTATGTTTTGAGTAGGCAATTTAAAATATCCGATTACCTTTTTTAAAATTTCCGAACTCACAACATCTTACACCTGGAGAAATAGCACACAAAGAAGTAAAGGAACAAAAACTCGTTGGTACAGAGTGTAATGCTCAACAGGTTATAGCGAGGTCGTGTATCACAAATTCAACACTGTTTCAGTTTAGTGTTTTTCCAAAGTTTATTCTACTTTTGGTCAGAAAAATTCATAGAATCGAAATACGTTCCGGGCACCCATGTCCTCTTCCAGTGCTAACTGGAATATTTTGATTGCTAGCTCTAATTGTTCTTTTGCTTCTGGTTATTTTCATAGCGTTCCATCCTACATACAACCACGTTTTAAGTAGGGACCAGAATTGTACTTCATTAGTTAACATTCCTGTCGTACATTCTGTGTCAGTTCGCATTCGGTGTACTCGTACGCCCTTCTCGTATGGATCACAACAAATCGTTCGAATCACTATCGACATATGTCCCCTCCGGCTGCTTGTATTATGGATCTCACTTACAATTCACACATCGATAATATGGCGTAGAACGTGATGCGTTTGCCGTTTATTTTACTTTTCTAAATAAAAGTGTCGACCTCCACTTCGAGCAGTATTTTTTCAAACTCTCAGCACTGTTTCTTTGTCTTGGTGCTCTTGTTTATCAGGAACCATGGAGCGTGTTTGTCTGATTCAAGGTACTCTGGATGGAATCACACGAATGCATAATTACATTATGGACCGCATGCTGGAAAAACCCGAATGTCTGGGTCCACTTGGTACAAGCCAGTTGAAGGTGGCCGGTTCCGGACTCAATCCGAACGTGACAGAGTCCTCTGGCACTTCTGGCACAACTGTGGCTGCCACTGTCTCAGGCGTTGGTCAAATGGAGCTTCATCCGGGTCCGTCGTGGTCCACTGTATCTGGGAACCGTCTACCTTGGGAACGTCATCAACAGGTTCGTATATGTATTATTCTGTTTGAACTTAATT
Source organism: Paragonimus skrjabini miyazakii (assembly GCA_014338405.1). Classification (NCBI taxonomy): domain Eukaryota; kingdom Metazoa; phylum Platyhelminthes; class Trematoda; order Plagiorchiida; family Troglotrematidae; genus Paragonimus; species Paragonimus skrjabini miyazakii. Next base: position 41,337 of record JTDE01021329.1, on the reverse strand, counting down.
CCACGTTCTCTCTGCTATCTGATATTGTTGGCACAATCTTACTGCCTAGTTGCACGGAATATCGTCAGTAGTAGACGATCGACCATGTTTTTTTCGATCCGATAATGAGCTAACACATCATTCACGGTCTCCATGAGGTTCAGTTTGTGTGAATTGATAAACAGTTATATTTCAAGTTGAACATCACCCACCACCGCTGGGACTTGAACCACGGACATGCTGTTCATGAGGCAACCGTGTGTACCACTGCGCCGTTGACCTCACGTTAGGCACGGCCGAATTATCATATGTGAACGCTCAACCACTTTCGCTTGTGAGTAATGATCAGGTTGCCCGATCGTCTCGAAATGGAGACACAGTTACTGTCTGTTAACTCCAATCGATAACCCCGAGCGAAACTCGAGTCTAGTGCTTCTTTTCGAAAGGGGCCGACTGGAAAGTCTATGGGGATGCGACAGCTGCGATCAATTGTGGGTGATGTTCAACTTGAAATTAACCAAATCCCCGACTACTCATCAGTAAACAGATATCCTTTGGATGTGGGAATTTTGTTCTGGATCGCCTCTCGGAAAGTGGCTGAACCCTCTGGGCATTATTGTTCACGCTTCTGTAATGGAATATCCTGTATTGTTTATTAGCTATTGTGCCGCCGGTCATCACAATTTGACGTGATTGGTACCATAATCATTTATGTGTCAGTAAAACCGATTTTCAAACTTTATATCTCGGGTTCCAGTCTGAACGGATTCAAGTTTGCTATCTTAAATACACGTGAAAACTTCGGCATTTCCTTGCCCCACTGTTGCTTTAAAATTGTTTGAAAAAAGCATACGGGCTCCTTTAGCTTTCAGTATTGAACAAATTTATACATTTTGATTCGCATGTCATGGTTTACACCCCATTCTAAACGTTGTCGCGTATTCAATTCACCTAGTCTCAGTTTCTCTGGATAGCTAGTGTAACACTGTAAGGTTGTAGTAGTGATCTTCTGCCTAGTATTTTCACAAGAAATCGTGTTGGACGTTTTCTTGTTCAACTGTTTAGTATACATTTCCGATTCAATGTACTTCATTCTGTTTTGGACGGCCAAACGTCTTCCGATCCGCCCCTCCTCCGTATTATTGGAGAATGTGGTCACTCCGTGCATGTGAGGTTCTCCAACCGCATTCGCAATTGCAGTGCTCTTTCTCCCTAAATCCTTTTTCACAGATTGATCCTTGCTTTGGTAATTATTTCCTTCTGTCGGTTATTGTCTGTTTTTGTGAGTTATGTTAGTCTGTTCCCATTTGACTTCTATCTCAGTAGACCAGGCAACATGAGGCCGCACTTCATTCGTGCTTCTTACTTCATGCTTATCCGTTGACCAAGTTTGATTTGTGAATGAGTTATTCTTCACGTTTTATTTATCTCTACGCTCGCCCGCTATGCTGCATTTTAGTGCTAGATATTCGCCTCCCGAGTGTGTTATTTCATTGTTGATCTGGTTTATTTAATGATACAGTTCACATTTATTCGTTTGGTGTGTGTGTGTGTGATGAGACCACGTTTCGGGTATGCCAGACCAGCGAGCATTCCACTTGACAATGCTGTAATCTCACGTTGACTCATTTCACTTATTTCATTGAAGACCCTAAATACTCGAAACAACCAGCATCGTTGTCATTGGGTTATGTGTCACACCTGACTCTATCGTAGACAATGAGCCCTCCTTTTTAAGGCTGGTTCTACTGATGATTGGGAAGAGATTTGATGAATAGCACTCACAGTTGTTTACAGATAGGCTTTAAGAAAGTGATTAGTTGCTAATTCTATCTCTGTGCACAAAGCTATGATCGAAGATGAACGGTGTTCATCTTATCTCGTGACTAAGGTGTAATTTTATTTTAATTTTGACTTTGCTAGTTTTATTCACTGAACATTCTAGGTCTTTCCTGTAAGGAAGTAAACTTTTGTAACTAATAACGATTCGACCCATCTCGTGCTCCTTCGTATTGATGACCTTATCGTTCGGTTCACTTGTGATCACATTTATTCTATCGAACGTTCTGTGTACCACAAGCCAACATGGACGGGACAATACATGAATTTCATGAGTTTTACTCCTGTTGCATACAGAAGATTATTAGTACGCACACTGTTTTACAGAGCATCAAGAATTTGCTCCCAAGACGGACTACGAGCCGAGCAAACAGTGTTGTACAAAACGCTTCGTGAGAACAATTTTCCCGAACGTTTCATTCAGAAATGGAGCAAATTTGCTCCTACGAAAAATGCAACTTTGGACGTCCCTAAGAAAGATGTTTACATCAAACTGCCCTACAAAGGGGATAGTCTGGTGAACACCTTTGGTAAGATGATCAGCGCTGCGCTAAAACGGGTGTATAATGCAGCAAAGCTTGTCCTGCTCTCACAAACCACTAGGTTACCTCTACCTCCGGTCAAAAAGCTAACCCCTATGTTTTCTACCAGCCATTGCGTCTATCAGTTTTCCTGCAGTTGCGGAAATACATACATTGGTAGAACAGAAAAGATGCTTGAAACCAGGGCCAAGCAGCACATCCCAAATTGGTTGAGAGTTGCAATGTCTAACACGCCTATGAGTGACACTCAGCGAGGACAAAACGCCGCTTCATCCATTGCGAGGCACTTATCGACTACAGGTCACATTGTCAACATCGTATCTTCATTTAAGATCTTGATGAACGTTCACAACTCACAACTTCTCAAGTATATTGAAGCTTTGTTGATCAGCCGTCAACAGCCGATCCTATGTGCACAAAACAACTGACTATCAACCTTTGTTTACGGTGGGTTTGACCGTGAGTGCCAATCACGATCCAGCCTGATTTGTACTTTTGACCGTTTCATTTATGTTTTGTTTTGTTTTCATACTAATCACACGTTTATGACCGACGAGAGTGTGCGAAATGAATTACATTTATTAGTCACTGAACTACTCGTGCTAGAGCTGAGTTGTGATTAGTTGATCGATAGAAAATCTCAGAAATCATCTTATCTTCGTGAACTTCTGTTTCATACCGAGAGATTCTGCTACCGGGAACTCACAAATTTTACAACGAGCTTATAATGGGAATTATTCGAACTGTCCACAATATTACGAATGATACCTTCGTTTCATCTAAGAAATATTATTCACTGAACACAGTCCAAAATCTGGACAACCTTTTATGTCAATGATTGGCTATCACATTGAGCATGAAAGATAGATCCAGTATATAACTCGAGCATCTTTCGTCGCGTTTTATCACGTACATGCTAAAGCCAGATACGCTATGTAACAATAAATAAATAAAGTTTCTCCCATTCGCGGAGGTGTCGGCCATCAACAAATTAAAATTATCTCTCTGAATACACAAAGATCCGCTCATCGGTATCAGATTGCGCCGGTAATTCATGTGTGTCTGTATATTGTCCTTTTTTGTTATTCTCCTTTACAATCCTTGTTAGATTTCACCATATAAAACTGCAGACTATTTGTTGAGATGCAAATTGTCCTCGAGAGACATAACGTGCAGAAAACTGCTTCTAACAAATCTGTTCAAATTTCTTATAGGTTGAACATCACTCATAATTGATCGCAGCTGTCACATTCCCATAGACTTTCCAGTCGGCCCCTTTCGAAAAGAAGCACTAGACTCGAGTTTCGCTCTCATTAGAGTTCGTCAGTAGTGCATATCTTTGTCACTGCCGGGACTAGAACTCCGGTCACGCTGTTCATGAGGCAATCGTGTTTACCACTGCGCCATTGATCTCACATTAGGCACGACCGAATCATCATATGTGAACGCTCAACCATTTTCGCTGGTGGGTAATGATCAGGTTGCCCGGTCGCCTCAATAGGAAACAGAGTCCTGTTAACCCCAATCGATGACCCCTCGACTAGGATTTCTCACCAAGTTGGAATCACAGAAATCATTAATTTGTTGGAAATTTGTCTGTAATCCCATCTTCATAGCGCGTAGTGTGATATGCGAAAGTCGTCACTCGACTGTTCACGAATTCTACGAAGAAGCAGTTGACGCATCTTTACTGTGTGTCCATTACAAACGCTAACTGAAGTAAGAACGACCGTGAAGGAACGGTTGTAGCTTTACTCTGATTCACTGTGTTCAAACGGTCGATATGCCAAGTTGGGGATTGAGCCAATCAGAAACGAACATCCATTCAGTCTTTGTTTGGCTCAACCAGCCTACGTGATTTGCGGATGGACGCGGAATAAGCAGGTTTGAATGTGTAGCATATCGAGTGTAAGTGACAGTCTGCGTCCAGTAGTTTTAACGAAATAACCGAAAATACAGAACGCTGTTTCATAATTAGCACTGCGGTCTGTCAATAGATCGAGTAAATGATAATCTCGGTGCGTGGGGTCGAGAGCCATTTGGTCGTTTGAGTACTGTTGAAATCTCCCTGAAAATTGAGTAGTAGGTGTACGACTACGGTATCTAACCGCTAAGCTGGTCAGTACAATGAGTAGGAATATTGTCCTTCACTTTTGAAGGTAAAATCAGTGATATTTTTGCTTAATAGAGCCTTGACCTTGTATTCGCTCGACCTGGTCAGATACGCATGTTAGAGTAATATTTGCAGGTTTTAGAGCGTTGGAAAGAGTAAGTGCGAGGTAAGAGGTCTGAGGCCTAAATGAAAGTGTCGTCCATTCATCATGGCCTCGAAAATCTTGAGCTGTGACTATGCACCCATTTCATCACCTTCACAAACGAGATGTGACGGTTGCCTTAAATCTGGTGCATAGACCTTGTCAAATTTGACCAATTTTCTTTCAGCAAAACCTACAGAACTCGGAGCTACTGTAGGTAAATTTACTAGAGAGGTTTTCTGTTACTGTTTCCCTTAATTATATGTATACTCATGCCATATATGTTTTTTTTACAAATTAAAGGGTTTGTGGTGCGTTAATTTGGTCAATTTTCAGTACAATTAAACAATAATGTTGTGTAGATGTTATTGCCGAGGAAATAAGCAGATCTGATGTAGCCATTTTTTTTGCCTTGATTGCTGTTTTACAAAAGGTGTCTTTATAGCGTTTTACACTTGCACTACTTACTACACTCTTTCTAAGTTCGTCTGAGACCGTATAGTACACCATACATTTTAACTGTCCCTCATTCTTTCATCTGATCTTTATGACCTATTCAGTATTCACACACTTCATTTCGTTGTAGGCAGGCCTACCTTTGATTGTTGGATATTAATTGTAGGTGACTTTAACTACCCCGTTAGTTAAATTCATGCCAAACCGATCTTGACTGTTTCTAACATCTACGATGCCGTTATAAGCGCTCACTGAACCGGGCATTGTATGGTTCAGGCGATAATTGACGTCGCGGAGACTCCCCGTTTTAAATTAGTCTTTCTTTGGCAAATGTATCACGAATCTACACCGTCTAGACTGTACTGAGCACGAACTTACTATATTTCAATTACTAGTTAGCTACACATGTTTTCTTATCCGTTATTTTGTAGAGAACCTACGCAAAACAGGCTAGATCTTCCTAATCTGATAGCTTAGAACCATTGGGTGACTGTCACGCGTTGTTCACTAGTAGTTCATCGTAAGCATGGCAACAGGTATTTTTCATTTAGGCAACTCAGACGATCCAGTCGCAAACAACACTTCGACCATGCTTACGGTAATTACTGACAGCAAAACAATCAGTTTGGAACTTTTACTAGCTAGAGAGAACTCAGAGAACACTGTGTTTGTTGCTTAAATTGTAGTCACGTAACACTAACTATGCGAATCAGTGAACATCGATATCAGCTAGATCTGTACAAAAATTGTAGTATCATTCCAGTTATAGTCTACATCACTGCTGTATTCAGCACCAATGGCCATCTTGTAAACTGTGGTACGGATGGAATGACCATCCCAAGTAGAGACGTTGCGGACTCCCTTAGTAACTATCACTTGAATGTATTCCCTGCCAGCTCCACGGACTCCACATCTCTGTCCGGTTATAGTTTTCCTTGGAATGAATACGTCAAAACCCTACCTTAATTCTCATAGGTTATATACACCTTACGACAACAAATCTCAAGGTTACGTTCTCAGTTACCTGTCCTACTAAAGATGTATAGCGATGAGTTATTGAGAATACTATGTGCTTTCTTTATTCGATCTTCTTGGAAAGACAAACTGCTCAATTATGGAAGGTGCACATCGCGCCATTCATTTTTTCTTTTTCGAATGAGATCGCCACGAATCTGTTAATTGGAGGCCATTATTTTTCGTTTCTAAGTTCATAGAAAGTTTGACTATTAACCAATTATGTAACTGTTTCTGCTTTTGCTGAAAAACCACCATGGTTTTCACCGGGGATTTTCATGCGTTTCAAATTTATTTGGTATTCGACAGAAATGCTTAATTTCTGTTGTTGGCGTTTTTGTAGAACTTCCGAAATTAATCAGTTTTGTACTGTATCTGAAACTTAGTTAATGCAGATTCTCTACGCGTATGACTCACCGACTGTTTCGTAGATTGCAGTCTTACAGTCGGGGTTAAGGGTACGTTTTTGGATATTACAGTACAACCGGATTTGTTCTACGGATTTACACAAACGGAACACCAGGTTTTTATTTCATCCATGTTCTAAATCTCACAGCTCTTCTATTTCTCGCTTACTGTTATCTGCTGACGATCACAATGTTACATGCAGTGGATAGTGTGGCAGAGACTGAGAAGCTGCAGAGGGATTTGAATGTTCTATACTGCTTGGCTATGGACAACCAGTTCTATTTTTTGACAGCCTTATCTGTGAATGAATTCATGCACACACTGGACATCATTTTATAATAGACAACTGAACCTTTGAATCGTCTCTTCATTGTAATCATTGCTGTATATCGAAGGTGCACTCAACCAACCACAGTTAGTTGCTGTTAGTCAAATGTTATTTCTTACAAGCAGAAGTCCGCTTGTAATTAATTTGGTACGCTATGATTGGGCGTCTCCTTCGTAAAGTCTTCTGCAACCTTCCATTACTAGCAATTGTATTATTGTTTCCCTTTGAAAAAGGGGATCCTTTTTCAGCTTTTGACTCCAAATCACCCAGTGCACTATTACTGTCACTTTCTTCTGATCCGTAGTTTTCGTTTGAGCCCTGACGACTAAATAGCACTGTGGGCTGGTGTGTGTGTGTGTGTGTGCAAGGCATGTGCGAGGATGCGAAACATACGAAATGAGACTGTTATGCTCGGTGTTCCGTTCCGTAAGAATGTAGATAAACTATGCCATTCTTAATGGTGCATTTCCATTGCTAGCTGCCAGTGCTTTGGAAACACCGGTGATCGATGCTTTGTAACTTCATTCACTCTGGTTGACAGGAGGTCTGCTTATGCAGATGCGTTACGTCTTATATGACGCCGTTTGGTGACAACTGCTCAGCTTATTGCTGTACGGTTTTGGCTCATCAAACATTGCTCTAGAGTTGAGATAATTTTCAGGTAGATGAATTTCCTGAACATCTCATATCGTTCACCGTAGAGAATGAGTGCGGGAGCGGAATATCGCCAATTTTGTAATAGCGCTTTGTATTTCTTGTTGGAAAAACTCATGCTAGGTGGATAAACTGTAACCTGTTGAGGATACTTTGTGCTGTCCAGGAAGTGACCTAGATCAAGATGGTATTGTTTACATACTCAGATTATTGTACCGGTGAACTTTTCCATAGCTCTATTCACAGTCGATGATAATGTTTCCTAAGATTCCATGCAAGGCAAGAAACTAATTTAGAACTCAGAACTTTGGAAACCCTGACGCACCTACTGGAAATGTTATGAACTGGCAACAAACCGCTATATACGCTAATCTGGTCAGATGTATGACGTTGGGTTGCTTCGAGGATTCCAGCTTACCTCTCAATCACATCCTTTCCTATTTGACAGTCTGGCATGCAGCTCTGTCAAACTGACATCTTCGAATAAAGCAAGTTTTGATTTTTTACGTTAGTTGTTTCTATTGTAAATCCTCGAAAAGATAAGCTAGTTCGTCCTCGATATAGAAGTGTGCTTGGCAGAAATCGAACTCTCCTTGTAATAATTAACACGGAAAATCTCGGTCCAGAAAATACCGCGACTGTTCCCGTGTTTTCTCCCAAGACAAGCCATAAGGCGCGTGCAAAAACTGCTTTATTCCGCCCCAAAACGTGTGCCACAAAGCGAAAAATACAAGGTATTTATATGGTGCATAGTGACCCGAAAATATTCCTAAATCAGGAAATAGAAGGACAGTTACCGAAAAAAAAATAATCAGGGTCACTAAGTTACCAATGAGCATAGCGGAGTAAAGGTCGGATAGGTAAAAAAGCTAACCAAGGTTACCTCTCGACCGTTTTGGACAGTTCCGCTCATTCTGATTGGCTTAATCGTTTTTCTCGAGCACAGAGACTGTTTTGGACGGGAAAAAGTGGATTACCTAGCAATTCCAGCCTTCGGCGGAGTCGGAAAATGAATGCATCTACAACAGGAACGGAACACAGATTGCTTCTCGTGGATTTGTTCGCTGATTAGGTTTAATCTGTCGACCATTGTACGGATGAAGAGCTTTGACGCAATATGAATCGAATTCTGTCGTTCGTTAGCACAGACTTCGTGTTGGCCTTTCTTGAAAATTGCTGCAACGTTAGATTAGTTTCAGTCGCTCTCGATGACTTTCAAATTAGAGCCTCTTCAGCGGTGTCGTCAATAAAACTGGCCCTCCGACTTCGGAAAGATCCGGCTGGAATTCTCCTGGCCCGGGTGTTCGCTAGCGTTTCAGTGGCCCTATCCGACGCCACATTTTGTTCTCAGTCGGTGTGTAAACGTCAACTGATCAGAAAACACTACGTATGGCAGAGTACGTTTCCAACGACTTCGAAAACCGATTGAATTGTTGTGCGAAGTTCGTAATCCAATGTCCTATGCATCGTCGCAAGTTGTTGATTATTATCCTTCCAGTTTGTCTCGCTTACACCTGGCATCTTACTTCTCTAAGCCCTGATGGGATGGAATTTCCTGCTAAGGCTCTCCGTTGCAGCTAGTTTTTCCATCCCGACAACACCTTTATTCCACCGTCGTGCATCAAAAGGTTTTTGGATAACTGCACTGAATGAACAGCAGTGCAACAGGAGAAGTATAATTGTTTATTGCAGTTTGTATGTGTATCAAGCGTAGTTTTATCCCCTCTACTAATGCTACTGCTGCACCTAAGCACTACTACCTGCTACTTCAAAAGCAGACATTTAGTGCTTGGTGCCGAGGACATGTGACTCAGATAATTTAGCTATGTCAAAATACAAGACGTGCACATACAAAGGTTTAAACTAAATTTGACGTTGATCTGCAGTCCCTGAAACAAGTAGACGAACAATAGGTAAGTTATCACTATATATTTGAAATTGGACTGATAGTGGAGCTATACAGGCGATGCATTAACGAACAGAGTATCGTGAATTAAGGCTTTCCTGAACCAGACTATTATCTACAGAATACAAAGGATGGAGATGATTGATCTGATGTGAAGCATCGAGATAGGCTAAAATGAATTATGTGTCGTAGCCAGTGTTCAAGATCTCCTGGAAGCCAAACCGAAATGTTGTTCACAGTTGCTGCGCGCTGTATTCAGAAAATTTCAAACTATCCGTATGTGCATCACCACCAACCAACTGATTTCATTGCTGGAATTCGCAAATTTACTGTACAAGGGTGACTAAGCTTCCGGTTAAAATCAAAGTTACATAAGTACCTTAGTTGGATTTTTGGCTGCGTACACACAGCGCTAGCTGCCTTTCGCTAGCTCACGAGACAGAAGTGTGAGAAATGGAGTTTATAATGTTTCTTGTTACTCACCCTCAAGCCGACACTCCACGTCCGGTCTCGTCCTTCGTTAGATTAACCAGGTAAAGACAGTTTGAATGGAGGATCGAACCAGCTATTTTTCGCTGTACGAGACTGTTTTGTCCATTCGACCATCAGTTCTGTGCACGTCACGTATGACGGGAGAGTGTGTGTAATTGGATCGTAGCTTGTTTTTACCCCGTTAGTGTGGATGGACACAGTCCGGTTTGCACTGGCTACGGCCATAACGGTTCGAAATAGCTTTTGTAATTATTCTTGAGAGAAGTGGATTTCACATGTTGAATGACCAGAATGAACTTGTCGTGTAACAGTTTGTCAAGACCGTTATGGAATGATGTCTCAACTCACAATGCGTCAGCGGGAACCTATGACGGATACTGAATCATACGGTTGATATGTTACTGTTTGAAATCATCAGCTAGAGTTGATAATGCACTCACTCACCTAATAAATAATTCTCCTAGAAATGTTGTTCCTCTTTTTGGCTGCCTGGATTTCGTAACTGATATCAGGGATTAGACGGATAGTTTATATGACAGTCCGATCGACACTGTTTTCAAAGGTACTCTTTAAAACGGCCTGAAAATTGATCTACCTTAAATGTACTTCTTCTTGAATTTACTCTTGCACGGTGATAGTCAATGTCAAAGTCGTAATCCGAAAAGAAGTGACTCACCGTCGCGACTAACTGAAAGATTAGTTTTGGGTCTTTCTCTCGAAATTTCTTGTGGAAAGTGCCGGTTGTCGAACATCTTGTTTTGCTGTCTGGACATCGTTTCTTTTGGTATCGGTATGTTCTCCGAGCTTGGCATTTGGGTTGCAAACGTTTCATCACCAAACGAGGTGACATCATTAGTGTGTAAGTGTTTCAGCGTATATTTTTTAAACGTGGAGTTTGGTGAAGTTCGGTGAATGCCCGTTCTTATATAGCAGAGCGAGTTGACCTTCTGATCTGGATTCTGATTGGTCGCTTTCTGTTGTTTATGACCTTTGACCCGATCTGCCATTGGTTGATTCTTGCTGCATTTGAACTTTCACCCGATGTCCGATTGATTCTTTGATCTGGAGTCTGATTGGCCGTTCCATGGTGTTGTCGTCGAACTTTGACCGCGAATCTGATTGATCGGTCCTTGCGAATCGATTGAATGTGTCATTTCTTCGTTTTGGAATTCCATCCGATTGGTTGTTTGTTGGCCGGTTTTGACTTTCGTCAGACCCGTTCAAGTTGCTCCGTTCGGGTTTACCGGCATTTGGGCTCAATGGTGTCTACATCCCTTCAAATCCTTGGTTCGCATTGGTTCGTAGATTTTGTCCGGCTCGATGTGTTTGTTTATTGTCCCGGCCGATGAATACCAAGCTTCAAGAAATCCTCTTGCATGTCGTGTTTTTATGAGTAAGAACGTCCGCGGTATTCAGGTTGAAAGTGTGTCCAGTTTCATCCTGGTGGACGGAGATCAAAGAAAATTGACCGTGTCTCTTGTTGGCTTATTCACGTTCATGTACTCGTGTTGATAATTCCCGTCCGGTTTGGCTGACGTAGTGTTGCTCACAGTCATTGCATTGGATTTTGTAAATGACGTTTCTTCTGTCGGCGGGTTTGAGTTTTCCTTTTGGTTTTGATAGTATTCTTCGTAATGTCGCCGTTGGCTTGTGTGCTAACGTAATGCCATATGGCCTCAGAAGTCTTGCTGTCATTTCGGATATAGTCTTGATGTGTGATTGTACAATTCGTTTTGTTGATGGTTCGGTAGAGTTTGAATCTCCTTCTTTCTGCAATAAACACCGTCTGATGAAATTTCGTGGGTATCCGTTTCGAAGAAATACTCGGTACAAGTAGTCTTCTTCTTTTCTTCGGAGCACTGTGGTGCTGCAGTGCGTCTTAGCTCGTTTGAACAGAATTCGAATGCAGCTCCTTTTATGGCAGACTGAGTAGTTGCTGTGGAAACTAAGGAGTTGGTCCGTGTGTGTTTCTTTCCGGTAAACTGAGGTATCCGGTTGACTGGTACATCCAAGAACGGTAGCTGATTGTCGGTTGAAAACGTTGTTGAGCAGTCTGTGTGTCTTCAATCACTGAGCGTTTAAGGATTACGAATGTATCATCGGTATATCGTATCCAGGGTTTTGGTTTGATCACTAGTAGCGCGATATTCTCTAACCTCTGCATGACCGCCTCTGCAATGAATCCGAATATGGGCGAACTCATTAGAGTTCCTTTAAGTTGTTCGTAGACATGTTCATTAAGTTTGAAGTAAGTCGACAAACATAGTTCCATAAGACTGCATATGCTTTCCGGTTTTAATGATTCATTCTTTCGGGGATTTTCTTCTAGCAGCGTTCGCAGTGTTTCTTTGGCTAGGCTGAGGTCGATGGACGTGAAATGGGTACATATAATGTTTTCTTCAGCACTTTCTAGGAGGATATGAGAGATGATACCACGCATCTGTACTGTAATACGTTGGTGACTACTACTACTGTTTCTGTTTTGTCAGTTGAATTGTGTGTGTGAATCTTGGCTCACAGTTGTGAACGGGTATGATTTTGGAAAAAGCTTTTCTGTGCATTGTTGTCCTTGGTCACTGGATGTGTCTCGTTGTAGACTGCGTGCTGTTTGCAAACCTCATTCATAGGATAGAGGAATGAGCCATACATGTTTGTCGGACCTAAAAGTCGGCAGATTGTGAAAGGAACTCATAATTGCCTGGTCTCAAATGAAAACGATTTCTCTGTTTGATTGACGTATGCAGTTTTCTGGACTGTTTAGTCACCGTCTTGTCTCTGGAGGTTGCGTGGATGGGTTGAGCGATGACTGTCATCGCGGGCTGATACAAAGATTGTTTGGTCAATGGGTTGGTGAGTTTCCGCAAAGTTCGTCCAGTTGATCGATACTAATTCTTGTATCTAAGACTCAGCATGCCGACAACTACATTTGTGTCCTTCCTATACCATATTCAAGTGGGTCAACCGGTACCGAATACATCCGTTCAAGGATGTTAGCCCGCGAAACGATATACGCTCTTTCTTCTTTTGTTGGAAAACACTTTCTCTCTCAGAAACCCCTCGCGTAAATAGAAGCAAGTGATGCCTGAAACTGTTCATTCGTCATTGATGTTCAAAGTTCCTCAAATTATTTGGGGCCTATCTTCTTGTGGATGCGTGTTGTACAATCTGTGGATTGTTTTACAGGTTATTAGGCATCAGATTAATCCGGGTAGGTTTTCTCGTTACTCATCATCATTTTGTTCATTCCAGTCGATGCCCTGCTGAAAACGATGTATTTATTTCTATTATTAATAAGGGTGTGACATACTGTACGATCCCCCTGCAACCTCACGAGTTATTCCTCTTCCCGATTCTTTCAGGCTTAACCTTGCTCATCCGATTTTCTTCTTGTGAGGCGCCTCATCTGAAATGTAGTTAGGCTAGTTTAATGTTTAGTTCAGCCACAGTGTGTGTCGGTTTGTGAACGATGTGCTGCTAACATTCAAGCCGCTAATCGGTCAGTTGAAGCAGACACATTTTGGTCGAAAAGCTGAAATATCCTTTTGACTAGTTCCTTTTTCATTAAACTTCCCTTACTTTTTGCCTTTTTGACGTGTCGCTTCGTGTCTGACAAGTTTTGTCTAGTTTATAGTACCTTGGTGATTAGACTAAAAGTGTTTGGTCTACCACGGTGTTATTCTTGTCGACTCCTGAACCCCCGATTACGGATTTCGATTTCGATGACCTCAAAGTATTCTGTTTAAGTGTTGACAATCTGACGGTATCCTGCTCACATGCGCATAAGATCAAATGGTCGCGTTGTTAAAGCTGAACACATATTAATTAAATTTCAAGTCCGGTTGATTGTTTCACACACACATGCCACTTTTCCAGCCGGATTTTGATCGTTGTTCGCTTCACTCTCGCACACTGTCTATCCTTAACGTGCGCATCTTTTCGGTTTGCGCACGTTCAATTGTGCGACCGCTTACACAACCTATCGCTTGCCCCCTTTCGCTACCCATTCCCTCTGTCCTGCTGCGCTTCCTACTCCGCTGGCCCTCCTCCCCGCCGACAACTCAGGTCAAAATCCTCGTTCCCAACTGTACAGCCGGTCTGGTGATCGGGAAGTTGGGCAGCTACGTGAAAGAGATCAAGGATCGAACTGGCGCTTTTATTCAGATTTCACAAAAGTCCAAAGAGATCAATTTGCCCGAGCGTTGTATCACAATTGCAGGTGGGTACTGCTTATGTGATCGTGTGTCATTGCTTTGTTTCTACTACGATCAGTGGCTCCCGAGAGTCAGCCGTCTGATCTTAAGTGAGATCCGATTCGACTATCACGCCTCCAGCTGATATATTTATTGTATGTACTGTGATGTACAGTCACCACTTGCTGTGTGTGAGCTGGGAGACAAGCCAAGCTTTGGTCCGTTACCCATTGAGTGTTGAGCACGATATATGTGATCTAATAACAATGTCGGTACCCATCTTTCCATGGCCTATTTGCACCGACGGGCGCTCTCCGACTGACAGTGATTTCAAGAGACCTCATATGCGTGCACTGATGGTTACGTTGTATGTGTTCGCAGAAGAAAACGTACACCTAGTTTACGATGTCAACGTGTACATTTAGACGTTTTCAAGTATGCTACTATATCAGGTTATTGATGATTATCCTACTATAGCTAAATGGAATGTGCAGACTGTTTGTCGACAGCACCCAGCTTGCTCTTCATGGAAGCATCAAGGAATCAGTCGAAACGTTGTTTCTGAGCAAATAAGTCAAGTAAGTGTGAGCCAGATGTTAGCGGATCCACGGCTGCATTGTACATTCCACTGATATATAATAAACAGCCTCTGCTGGCATTCCTTCGTTCTTTGACAATCTGAAGGTGTACCTTTCTGCTTCTTTTGCATTTTATCTTACTGAGTCAGTTTAAGACTCAGTATTGTATGAATTGGCATTTGTATTCACAAACCAGATCATTGGTTGGCTCCTTTCCTGAAAGTTAATCGAGTGCATTACGTTATCCAACTAATTTTTAAACTTGCATCGATGTGTCCATTAAAAAACTAGACTGGCAGATAGTTGGTATGTCTCGGGTAAGTACATATAAACACGATATGGCGGATACATTGAAGCTTTCTTCGATCACGTCAAGACAATGCGTGTCCCGTTGAATATGTGGTGAGTGCGAAAGAAAGCAGTTCTATATCTGCTATTTGTATGACCTTCCGGATGTTTGCCGTCAAAGTAATCGAACCTCTGCTGAGTGACATGCCGGGCCGTAAAGAGCAGCTGGCCGAATGTTGTACACTAATGGTAGCAGTGTGCGTGCAGTTGTGACGCTGTGAGATACTGCAAACTTATGACCATAAGACAGACTGTTTCTCGATTCCTGTGCAGCATATTCCCACCCGTTGTACAACTTACAGTCTTCTTCATAAGGTTACAGTTCTCTCTTTAGTTGTCAAGTGTTACGCGAGTTGATTAGGTAGATAGTATTTAGGTTCAGGCGCGATTGCGAACAGAATTTTGTAAATTATATCCAGATAAGCTGTCTTTCGTAAGCATTCTTCTTCTACGAGTTCATATTCTTTGGTTTGAGCAAAACGAAACATATGGAGACTAGTGCTCCGTCCATAAACTCTCTACCGGAGTTACAGCTGTGGTGTGAAAATGGGGATGATGAGACCAACCTCGCATCAACAAAAGCCGATCTCTCGTTGACAAAACGACGAAATGCTACAATAAGGCTCACCCAAAGTGGATGTCACACAAGCACGTGCAGCATGTTTGACTTGCTTTGAAAAGGCCGGCGGGGTTTCGGTCTACAGAAGCGACTTAAAATTTCTTAAAGACTATTTCTGACCACTGGCGTTACGTCGTTTGGCACGCTTTTGCAGACTGTCAACTCTAATACAAACCATTTTGAAATACGTTTCTTCAGTTTTTTGCAAAGCAACAGAGTTACGCTTCCATCCCTATAATTCGACTTCATTACTCACAAGTGAAAGTGGTTCAGCGTTCACACATGATAATTCGGTCGTGCCTAATGTGAGGTCAATAGCGCAGTGGTAAACACGGTTGCCTCATGAACAGCGTGGACGTGGTTCTTGTTCTGGCGGTGGCAAAGATATGCACTACTGAGAGCGAAACTCGAGTCCGGTGCTTTTCGAACGGAGCAGACTGCAAAGTCTATGGGAATGTGACAGCTGCGGTCAGTTATGGGTGATGTTCAACTTGAAATTCGACTTCAAACTATCGGTCGTCTACTCGCTCGAATGTATCACAATGTTTAACTTTGTATACCTCATACTGTATGTTTTATGATCAGCGGCTACAGTTCCAGGGGTGTCGTCATTCACTGATCATTATGGCTAATCTGCGAATTGATATTCATTGGTCGACCTATGTTTCAAACGGGATGCACTAACACCCACTATGGCGGTTTGCACCTTTTCCAATAGAAGTTGTCTCGGTATCACTTTCACCTACCGTGGTGTCGTTTATCCGTGACTCGATGTCGGTTTATTATGAGCGTATCGATTTTTCTTGTATTGGTGTGCCAGAGTCGTTTACACTAGCGCAGATGGGTGGAGAATGGACACTGCTGTACCGAACACCAAGACGCTATGCGGCGATTCAAGACATCGCGGTTTGGACATGAAACGGAGCCCTTCTTTTTCGTCGCTACTCTTCAAGGAGTGTTGGACTGGGCACCACCCGGACTTCATGAAGAATCCAGATGGGGTTTGTTGGTGGAGCAGTTTATTGAAGGCCTTTCGACGGCTGTTCGCGACCAAGTGCACATTGCACACGTCATCAGACTGATAGACATTGATAAGTTCGCGAAGATGACTGGGGAATATTAAGAGTAATATCCGTGACTTCGTTGAATGTGAAATAAATTTAAAGGGTAGCGAAGCAGCTGACAGCGGATCTGGCTGAGCTGAGCACAACATCACAAAAGAGCGATAAACATGAAAGCTGCTTTAGCAGTGGTACCAAAAGATACTGACAGAAGAAGTACTCCAATCAACGATTTGCGGTGTTCCAAAAAAGCGTTCCACTGCTGTTTTTTCTATTGGGCAGATCAACTGGTAATGAGAGCCTTTGCGAGTGGGCCTTGTCTACATGTATTGTATAAGAGCGTAAGATAGAACTATGTTTGGTCGATACCAGAGCGGATATCTCGTTGGTTGTTCGTAGTGATAAGTAAATAGTAGGAGCGTCTTCGTTAATAATCCGAACATTTGATGCCCATAAGCTGCTAGTTGGTGATGTGAAAGAATGTGAAGTGCTTACTGTTAACCAACTCATGAAGCATTTTTAACATGTTCCCAGAAATCAGATAGACCGTCCTTGGAATCTGCCTTGTAACTACGCCAGTTGCTGTGATTCAGTTGATGCTCAAGGAGCTGTCGAACAGGTACAGTATCTTTACACTCGCGGAACAACGACGCAGTAACATCAACCAAATACGTACAATCATGATCCCCTTTTACAAAACCCTCGTACTCCATTCCAATGTCGAGAAATACCTCGAGTTATTCACGCATGACGACGATCCGTGTTGCTACTGCAGTTGGATTGTACAAGAAAAATAACAACGTGTATCCTGACCGCACAGACTCCGCAAAATACCAGTCCACCTGGAAGACAGATACAAAACGTGTTGAACGAAAATGTTGTCGAGGAAACAAACAACCCATACAACTCACCTGTTCTTCTGCTGATGAAATCCAACAGAAAATGTCACTTTCGCCTGGATTTTGGAAGACCGAAAGAATACTTCAGAACACAGATGTTGATATTTTCTGTTAGTTGCCACAAGCAAAGTTATTCATGGTTTTGGATTTATACCCCGAATACCGACAGGTGGAAATCAAACCCGCAGATCGTGAGAAAAC
The DNA here is from genome assembly GCA_014338405.1 of Paragonimus skrjabini miyazakii. Taxonomy (NCBI): domain Eukaryota; kingdom Metazoa; phylum Platyhelminthes; class Trematoda; order Plagiorchiida; family Troglotrematidae; genus Paragonimus; species Paragonimus skrjabini miyazakii. The sequence goes on along the minus strand of JTDE01021329.1, from coordinate 23,568 downwards.
TATATTTTCGTTGGGCGATTAAACAGTGTCAATTCAAACGTATAACGTCCGACTTATCAAGAGCATTGTCCAAATTTCGATGATTGATGATCCCATTGATAAAACGATCGAATAATGTGGTGATATATGGTATTATCGTTTACAGTAACATAATCCGAATCTATCGCATATCTAAATATTGTCTTAAAACGAATTCAGAACTGTATACTTCGGATAAATGCTGGTAAGCTCAACTCTGGATAGCTATCGATAGTATTACCGGGATACAAGTTTAGCCATTTCCTTGGCTTCAAATTCTAAGCGCATGATGAGACAGTTTCTTGGTCCAGCGGGGTATCACATACGATTTGTGAAAATGTTTCATCTTATAATGCCAACATTGTACGAACCTATTCGAAGAGACAAGAAATTTAAATGGGCCCGAGATGCTCACAGAAACAAGGAACGAACAATCAACAGCTGACACTTACTTCTGACAGAGACAGGAACGTTCGTTGTAGTGATGATTACCAATTACTTTGGTATTAGAGCAGTACCTAAATAACAGAAAGAAGCAAATGACTATGCCAAAACAGTAAAAGTATTCAACCATTCAGAAGAAATGTTTAGGCACTTGAAAAGTAGGGGTTGTATTTATTAAGTCGGCAGTTGCACGCGGAAATCAACCACAAACCTTTAGAATGGATCAGGATTGTGAAGGAATCGTGGGGCAAACTAGCTTTCGGGGATATGGTTTTACTATCGGTGGTTTATCTGAATCTAACAACTGTGTCGTTGATTTTCTTCTCCAACCACAGATAGACAAAGTACTTCCCAAAACAACTCTTCGAGTTTATTGCCTAGTAATGAAAAAGGACCCGCAAGCATTAGTGCGTTCACAGCATCAAGTCAATATCCCTTGGAAAGTGATTGACACTCTGGGGAGTGGCGTGAGGATCCTGACAACTAATAATGAAAAAATCAAAATAATGGCTTCCCAATGGAAAAAAGTTGGTCTCAACAGTGCGGCGGCATTCGTTTAGTAGCTTGACAGTAACAGATTCCAACTAGTGGTTATTCTGGGAAGAATGAGGAGGAAACTGCTGGCAAATGGCCGTGAAATTGCACACACTAGATACACCGAAACTTACGATCTGCCAAAACAAAGAGCATACTGGACAAAGCTAAAAGACGATGTAGCGGTGTACGTGCTTGCTTACTAACAATGCCAGTTGGTGAAAGGCGACAGTAGTGGATCTCAGCAACCCTAATAGCCAACACCGGTTTCCAAAATCGAGGAACTCTGGTCAGCGAATTTTATGAACTTATTTCCACTAAACACTCACGGTACCCAGTAAGTTCTGGTCATGACTGAACATTTTACCTATTGGATTGAAGCGACTGGCATTCGAGACCAGATTACGTCGTCTGTAGAAGATAAGATGATGATACACGCCATGGTCAACCACGGCATCCCAAAGGCTTCCTTGGCAGATCAGGGACCATGCTTTGAAAGCGAGGAGTTTCGAACACGCATGCAACAACTGGAAATCAGATGCATCCGAGCGACACCATATCACCGACAGACGATTGGCCTCATTAAACGAAACAACTGAACAACCATGTAATGGTTATCAGCCAAGGGAGGCGGCTAGGAGTCTGTCCTACCACTGGTATAAAGATATGTGTTAAGATTAGCACAAAAATCTCCGCTTCGATTGATGTGCAGTAGAGCGTCTCTACTTCCAGTGAATCAGAAGATTGAAATATGACCAAGATGCAATAATGCAACCAGAGACTTATTCATCAAAATAAGAAAGACTAAGCAACATCTGGAGCCTTTACAAGCACACACGAATGAGCAGCCACCAGCTTGACGGCTTGGCAAGGCCATGTTGTTCAACCCAAGGGACATGGCGAAATATAAAGTTCATCGGAACATAGACGCCAAACTCCCGCTGATGTAAAAAAAGGCTCCTAAATGGAAAATTTCATGTGTATAACTTTCCAGATGGAGCCCTGTATGCACCGTCAAGCGAAAAGCGTGACAAAACGAGTGTAGCAGTGAATTAGCAAAGTGTCATGGTATGTTGGCTGAGTCAATTTTGAGGTCAACATTGCGTCGATCTTAAAGAATCCGTCAGCAGGAGACAAGGAATCGCAAGGGGGGAAGACAGTGAACTACAAAAAGAGGATGAGTAGCGCCGTACAATCCGTAGCGTCGTTAGTGGGTCGAATACCCTGAAACTAAAGGACAGTTCTCAATGTCAGGAAGACCGAGAACTGGAAACGTATGTATGCAATGTGTTGGACGCGTCAATGTATTTCCCTGAAGCTCCCTTGCGCAAAAGGCAGTTCTGGACGACGCTGCGAACAACCGAATCGAAAGCAGCTTTTTAGTCTAAAATCATGACGACCGTCGTTTACTTATAATGGTGCTGATGCTCTAAGATTCATCGCGAGTTAAAAATGTGATTAACACCCTCCGGAGTGGGTCGGAATCCTAGTTTTTCTTCACGTATCTGAATGTTTTTGGGTTAGTGAGGCGACGTAATATAAGGCCAGTAAGCAACTTGGACACAACAGACACTACGTCGATGCCTATGTGCTTATCACGTAGGCATCCGGCCACCTTTTTGACAACGGGAACTACCGTTGCTAATCGTCAATCAGGAGACACTTCTTCAGTTTCTCAAATCGCTTGGAGGGGTTTTGCCAGTTTTTATATCAACCCCTTCTCACTATCCCTGTAGAGAGGAAAGAGGGTATCTGGTTTAAGAGCCTTGTTGCGCTTCAGTGACTTAAGCTCCATTGGTCCGCACATTGGTTATGGTCTGCGGAGTGCAACGACGACAAACAACTTAGTCACAATCGAAGTCCAGCTAATTCGTGTGCAGTTTGCACGCAAAGCATTTCATCCTTTTTGAAAAGGGGAATACTGTTGGAAAAACCCCAGTCATTTGGAACTGTTTCGCCTACCCAAAGTAGTAGTAAATGTGTCAGCTCTCTAACTATGGGTGTACTTCCATCTGTAGGATGAACATGGGAGTTCGTTCAGGTCGAGCGTCTTCTGGCGTTTCAGGAGGTTGATCTGAAGTGATGCTTCTCTTTTCCAAGGTGGGGAAATATTAACGAACTAGTGTGCATGGGATTTTCAAAAACGTGGTCACCGATGTAGGTAATCACTTGAATTACTGCTGGAGTAGTTTATCCGTCCAACCAAGTAGTGCGGGAACGACAGGGATGTTGCCACTCCTGTACCTTTTTTGTGGGGGTCGGTCACCAAATTCGTCAATTCGCTTTTTAAATGAAGTTCATTCATCAGGATGTCCAATGTATCCTTGAAGGAGGTTGTCACTGAAGCAGCGTCGTAGTTGAAAGTCACCATGGAAAGCATATATAGTGTAGGTCTACTCAATTAGAGATTCAAAGACTAGCAAGGCTGCTGCGACGCCTCCCTCGTATTGCTGGAGGCCGGTGACCAGGTTGATACATACGCTTTTTTATTCGAGTCCAGCTATTCAGGGTACCCGGTACACCTCTCTTACGCGTTGGAGACAGCGCTCACCTTGGTGATCTGTACATCTTCCGCGAGATTTTTTTGTCGGTAATGGTGACAGACAACGTCCACACGCCCTTCACGGAGCACAACATATGAATGGCGCGTTGTCATTGAGGTCATGTGCCCCCGTTGGGGCATTTGATGCTTCTTTCTGTCGAGTTATCATACGCCATGTCATAATATAGTCATAGAGCACGTAATAGGAGACTCAGCTGGTGATTGGTAATCCCCGCACTCTTTTTATTGCCGGCGCTTATTGCACGCGACTGCTTATTTGTTGAAGGATTCCGTTAATCTCGTAGTTAGCTCTCAGATGTTGGGCCCTTGCTCAATGTGCAGCCTCGGGACTAGCCCGGTAACACTGAGCCGATCCACCGGTTGACTTGGGAAGATTCATGTAGTCTGGCTTCGTCAGGTAAACTGACACCTGTTCAAAATGCTGGCTGTGTCAAAAGTCGTTCCGGGAATCAGTTGCAGGCCGAAAGCTTAGGTGGAAATCTCTCCTGCAATGTATACACAAGTAGACCAATGTAACTTCTTTACTCGTCGCAGTATACTAACCACTGAGTCTACAGCTGTACGGATCGAACTGAACTAGGATAGTGTGTTCCAGGTATATCTTTTTAATGCTATCCACTGATGCCATCGATATCGGCTTGTTCAACACCGGAAGCTCTCTGCAGATGGATGCAGCCTTTTTTCATCTACACTTTGGCAATTTTGTGACAGTTTGTGTTACGGAGGCGGCCGAGTTGGATGAATTCGGTTAAATTGTTCGCATTCCGTTTCTTTGTTGTTGTTTTTTATTTAGAAAATTGCAGAATACGTCAACGCGTTCGTTAATCATAGCAGTTTAATCAGAATGCGGGGACTTGTGCAAACAGTTGATCTTCACCTGTTGGCAGTCCTCTAACTAACCTGGATGACATGTTCGTCCACAACATTGTTCCGTCATCCAAATGAACCTAGGCTGTAGGAGATGTTAGTAGTCGTGAAGGTTGTCGCACTGACGCTTGATCATCTGCTGATTAGTGACCCACTTGAGTTTATGGATCCCAAATAACCAGATTTAAATCCGATCAGTTCAGTGATTATAATTTCTCGGCATATCAGTCCTGTTGCATGTGTATGAATTTGTGTCTGATGTCGACTTTGCGTGAACTTTTGTTGTACTTTCTCTTGAGATTTCTTTATATGTGTACCCAGTCTGATCATTTTGTTCCTGGTGTTATGTATATAAACCTGGTTGGAACTATTCGACAGGATCTCTGCTTCTTATTGCTACCCATGTCAGTGAAGAACATAAACTCACTCAAAAAAAAAGATCACCACGGTGAACGCAGTTTATCTATACAGATGATTCGTATGTTGTAGTGGAGAGGTTACTAGCCTACTAGAGGACTTGTACGTTGTGGATTTGTGGGATGGTGTTAAGGAGTAAGAGATTACTGGTATTCCAGGGGAAGATATTTAAAGAGAATTGGAGTTTTTTTTTCATTTTTGTTCTGTATAGAACTGAATTTCGTTGGCCGACTATAAGATATAGATGTCATCTCCTTGAGCGGACTGCATGGTACATTCGTCTGTAGTCAATAAATACACTCAGTAATAATGAGGCATGCTAAACTAATGATTCAACTAACACTGAAGTTGTGAGGTCAGGTGAAGTAAATTAGCATGTCCGTTTTACGTCCTTTGCAACACAGAAGTCTAAACAACTCGATTGATGCCAGACACAGATTACCATCCAAATGACATCAGTCGGTTGGCCTTATAACCAACCCTTCAAATATTTTACTTCAGATGTTTCACATACAACTACCGCCGTACCTCCTTATCATTTTCAAAGCTTACGCATGTCTCAGATTCAGGGAGAGATCCGTGAAATTTTGGTCATGGTAGCCTTTCGAATGAAATTGTGATCTCTAGGTTACTGCGAGTCGATGCGATGTCTACTTCATTATCAACTACATCAACTCGCTGGCGTGTAGGTGAATTTTAACGTGACAGGAGGAAAAGTCTCTCCCATGTCTTCAGGATCACTACACAATGAACGCATGTCATTTTAGACGTACAGTTATATGACGCAGTAACTGTGATGTAATTTTCTGATAAACATATGTATACGAGCCA
>JTDE01021329.1:5679-17794 GCA_014338405.1 Paragonimus skrjabini miyazakii | reverse complement strand
AGTGAATAAGGCAATGAAGTCTCGTTCTGAGCACTGGTGCGCGCAGTGGATGTGCTGGAAGCTACATCAGGCTATTGAGGGGTAAAAAATGTTTTTCGACCGCATTGGATAATACGCCGGCGGTGACGGTCAACCGTTGGGCGATCAGAGTGCTCTTTGTTTGAGGGTACCTTTGCTAACCCCCTTCTTCCTGATACGGAAGACAGCAGTGCCGCAACTATGAAAATAGTTCTGCTGTATGCCCATAAGATCGTGCCTCACTACCTAAGCACTCCTACGCGATCAGTAGTGCGACATACAATCCTATGAGTGTGACTGCTTTTCGTCTGAACATCGCCCATTTATCCCGTTACAATTTGCCGCGAAGATCAGCATGCTAACTAAAAACGGTCGAAGATTTGGGCAATCTTTTAAAATGTTGAGGAGATGCATGTTCATGGTTGAGACATCGTTGCACCTTGGTCAGTTGCTCTTAATCAGTTGCGGTGTTAATAGGTTACGTTGGAGTGCAATCTGTTGGCTGATAACTAGCGCTCGTTGATATTATGCTGTACCGTAACATGAGGCTCATGAACTACTCGTACAGGGACAGTTCTGATTCGCTGTTGTGTCCCCAGTGTAGGTTTCCTGCATTAACTCATTCTCCTAAGGTAGTACTGAACTATTATGTTTTTGACTCTAGAAAGATATTTCGGTGATGCAGCAGCTAATTTGGTTGAATTGTCTCACAGTCTACTGACAAAGTACACATGCTAATTTTTCCCCCTTCTCATCACCCTTACATTTACATATGACATATGTGAATTATGTATAACTGTGGGTAAACCTCATAGATCACTATAATTCATATATGGAATTGCTCAGTAATGCGTGCGTTCACGTGCCTGTCACGAGACCCTCACTTCTCGACTTCAGGTGGTTTACATTTGCACGGGCTTCAAATGACTTGGAGATAATTGGCCAGCGGGGTTGAGGAGGAATTTGTACGAGTTGATTTCGAGCACAAAGACGGGTTGTGGAGCGATGACAATAATCATTGATAACAGACACACTCGGACAGGTTTGAAGTGAGCTGGACGATCCTTGGAGAGGATTCGGAAAACTTCATCTAGCTGCTCTTGTTGGTCAGTATCAATCAAATGCGGGCTAATCGCACATGAATGGTTTCCAAGCCATTTCTTCAGGAATTCTTGCCGATAGCCACTTCATGGGTCTCTCAACACAATCCGGTTGACAATAAATAGGGGATGGAGAATAAACACAAAATATCTAGGCTGTCTTTGAGGTGTCACTAATACCAACCAGGTACTGAACGGTACGATGACCCCTGCTGAAGGATAGATACTCTCACGTGCATTCTAACTTCAGCAGGTGCTAGTCCGTTGGATAGTTTCGCCCTCGTATATGAGATCGATAAAAGTAGGCTTTTTATCGGCTGTTTGGACGCTTTCGTGTTTTATTTTTGGCTACGGGTTTCTATCTAGAAATGTTTGAGAACATCCGTTTCTGTTAAGAGCGTCCGATCTTATTGAATTTTGTCCTGTAGGCTGTCCAACATGTAAGTCGTTTTCTTTCCGGTTGTTAATCAATTTGGCTCGTTCTTCAGGGAAGCAAAGCTGTGAATGGGTGTGTATTGACCAGTTCATGGGTTTTTCTCTAACAAATGGACCTTTGAATCAATCCACTCATTATACGAGCCAGTGTAGCTTCCATAAATTTAGCCTGTTTCTTTCATCTGCTTCAATAACGAACTTTACGTTGGGACGTTCACAATTGAAATCAGCCAACAGATTTTAACTGTCATTTTTGCTTCTGATCAGGCAAACTACATCATCTGCTGTGAGTTTGTGTAGAGCAGTTACAGACGACTTGAAGGTATTCAGTTGTTTCCAGTTTGGTCACAAATATGTTTACGAACCTTCGGTCTGTAGGTAAACCCTTAGTTACACCATCGTCCGTTGAACTTAAAATAAACATCTTAGGTGCAGAATAGTAATAACTCTTCGTTTGTCGATGGGAAAGTCAATGTCGGCTTGACTGTTGTCATTGTGATCACAGGGATTATAACTAGTTCCTCTTGACTACACGAACATGCATATAGAGGTTAGATCCGAGGAAGACATGCTGTGATTCTTGATAATCACGTGCGTGGATTCCAGTTTTCCTCTCTCCGGGGTGGACCAATCTACCGACGTATCTGAATGTGTTCAGCAATGCCCATTGTGAGTGCTGTCCAGACTGCGGTACGCATACATATGTTGTGTTGTATTGTTATTGCAGTTTAATTACGCGCTCGTTCCAGACCATAGGATCAATTAAGAATGGGGCTTGAGCAGTTCTAACGAGCTTTTATCACACACACACACACACATACTCCAGTCGTCCTGTGAGTAACCTGAAGTGAACTGCTGTTCATCGGTATTTCGCACAATCCTGGTGATAATGACCAATAATGCGAAAGATTCTAAGAACTCCCTGTGAAATAAACACATCCTACCAAGTAGCAAATTGAATGAAAACTTCTTATTGACAGCATTAATTGTTCTTGTTGACGATGAACGTCGATCAGCAGCTTGGATTTTCTTGAAATAGTTATCTTCATTTTACCAGCTCAGTGATTCGCTCAAACACACATGATTCGGTTGGTTGCTGTAAACTGTTTCAAGAAATCTCTTCATGTGATTTTTACCTGGTTGTTTAGTATCTCTCCTGTAACGATGTTTCGTCCACTTTTGTCGCGTCAGGTGAGCCGTATCAATGCCGAGCGGCTGTCGCTCTAGTTCTGGCCAAAATCGCGGAAGATCCTCAGTCCACCAGCTGTCCAACTATTTCCTATTCCGGGTTTCAGGGCCCAGTCGCTAGCGCCTATCCAACCGGTTCGCCATTCGCATTCGTATCTAATCCAGCCTCTACCAGATTTCCGTCTGTAACCGCAGCGCAATCTTCTGGTCGGCAAATGGCCGACATAAATTATCCATCTGCAGGAAGTAATTACGTACCGGTTCCAGATCCGTACATGTCACCGGTCTTTCAAGCTGCTCTCCTTCAGGCTGGCCTTGCACTCGCGTTGAATCAGCGAGGTCCCTACTATCATCCTCAGGTCACGGCACATCCAAGGTTTGTCGCGTGTTCATCGTCACAACAACAAGCGGGCTCGACCGGTCCTACCACGTTTACTCATGCCGGCGTCGTTCAGCCGCAGACGAATGTTGAATACCATCAAACCACCAGTGCTCCGACTGGCGGATCGCCATTGGCAGCTGGAGGTGGTGTTGGCGGCGGAGGAGGAGGAGGGGGAGGAGGAGATCTGAGCATGTATGCAATGTTAAATCAGCCCGGCGCGACTCACTTTTTCAATCCCAGTGGTGCGCATGCCGGTTTGTGGGCCGGTTGTGAAGGTGGTTGGTCCGGGGTTACGGATGCTCATACGAATCCTGCTAGTTTCGGCGCAGTCCAGCCTGGAGGGTCCACTGTCCCGCCTTCTGCTGCGGCGTATGAACAGACATATCCCACGGCTCTGAATTTTGGTGAGTTTCGATACTTTTGTGTCATTCAGTGCTTCGACAGATCCGTTTCAAAAATAAGCTCTCTGTTGTGTTGTATATCGGGACTTTTCCAGCGTGAACATTCAGCGAGCTCAAATTTTCTTGTTTACTTGATCGTTTTTCAAAAGGGTTTCGTTTCTTGTAGGAAGGAACTTTAGAGTATCTTGCTTAAAATTCCGTTTTCTTTCGAAATGGTGCGAATCACTTGGAGATTAGTTGAACTCGACGGTCTTTATTACCATTTCGCCTCTAGTTGTTACATCAAAGTCCCCGGGAATCGTTAAGTCTAATATGTATGGGGCAAAACGAAAAACAACCTTGATCAGGACGTCCACGATGTTTTCGTGAACACTGAATTTTAAAGTTAACAGTCATCGTGACTGTTCCCAACGTGCTGCGTGATTTTAGTTGCTCTCCAAGTGGCAAAACAATCCTCCTCTCACTCACGCGTACAGCGTTTTGTACGGTGTCGAGATAGCAAATATGCCGTTCAAGCTTCCGAAAATGTCGAAGTCGCGGCTGACAGCTGACATATAGTAGTGTAGCTGATTTTTTCTTCACTGGAACCGCTTCCTGCGTTGCCCGAGTCTATGCGAGTCACGATAGCCTGTTGTATGACCCACGTTCACCGCATCGTCTTCTGTACAGTTCGGCGATTGAACTAGCAAGCTGTGGTATTGTATATGCTACCTGTCTTGAAAGCGTAACTATGGGCTACCGATAATCATAACTTGTCTTTCTGGTAAGTTATAGAGCTGCTTGTAGAAATGTCACACTGCATTCCCTTAACCTCTGAACCTCTCCTGTGGTAACGGCAGTCTGGTGAACGCATTTCTCCAAAGTGACGTGTCTACACCACTCGTGCATCCGATCTCGATACTTCATCTTACTTTTTAGCTAAGAATGTTTGTAATCCTTTCAACCTTGAATAGCATTATTTACAAAGCATGACATCAGTTGGGTTGTAGCAGTGCCTGAGTCTTTCGATTGAACTAACTAGTTCGCAACGCAAACAAATTTTACCTGGTGCATGCGGCTTTGCTGCGGCCGTCAGCTAATTTTCAGTTGAAAATTCTGAGAACAGATAAGTCAAGAACGTTATTAGCGAACCACCCAGTCTGTTCATAACTGAGTGTGCGACGACGAATACGTTAGGCTCAAATAGGTCATATCATCATATCCACTCTTTTTGTTAATGATTGCATCGACCAAGACCACGGTCGTTTGACAACTAATCCGCTCCTCTTTCCAGAAACTTGAATGTCTGCGATCTTCTACTCATTCTTTTCTTGAGCTTTGTTAGTGTATTAAATGATGAATCGTTTGCCTGATCTTTTCGTAATCCAGTCTGATTTCTTTTTCGCCCTTGTCCTTTCTGGAATGCAGTAACGTGCATTCGTATACTGGTCTTGTTCCTTTGGATTTAAACGGGATACGTGGTCTGTGAGTGGAACCGCAAGTGGTGTAGCGCAAGCCACTTGAGGGGTGGTGATTTGAAGCACAGGCGTCCTTTGGCTTCGACCACTGTGACAGGCTAATCCGTTTCGGATGCCGCCAACCGAATGTGTTTTATCGTGCTCATGCGACTTTAGTGAGTTTAACTTTGAAAGCTCGTTTTGTTACGAAGCTCGACCGACTGATCTGCGTACATTTCTTCTTTGCAGTGGCCGACTTCGTTTAGTGGGTACATTTTTGAAACAAGCTTGTTTCAGCGGTCTGTAGAATCATGATCATCACGACTTTTCGTCCAGCGGGTAAATTACGGAATTTGGATCCAACAATTCCCGAAAAAATGTCCTGAAGAGGGTCTTGAAACGATTAAACCTGTTGGACTGTTTACGAATGCGTAAACGCAGCCAAACCAATTCGACTTTTCAAATATGTCTGTTACGATAATCAAAATGAAGACAGACGAAAATTTGTTTTATATGATTCATCTTCAGGCCGGTACAATTATATGGAGAGTTAATAGAGTTAGGTCGAGAAATTGATCGGACTTATTAGAAGGAGATTAGATCACTGGTCAATCAGTTGGCGATGACCTGATTGGTCTGTTATCTCTCATTCGTCCATTTGTTTGACCGCGCAGGCTGGCCGTCGATCCGGTGGGTTTGTACAGCGCCTGAACAAACCGGCGTTGATGACATAATGTGGTGGATTACCAAACCGGAGGTGCGAGTAATCCAACTCTCGATGGTATACCTTAACGCGGGGGAGGTACAGCTAACAGCACACGGAGATCGGAACGCGGACAACACGGGCGGTCGGACGAGCCATCGTCCAACGAGATCGGACCAACGGACGAGGAACGGCAGGCCAAACTTCCCTCCTCCCCCCGACAAAATGCGCCGGCCACACGCACATACCGGGCAGAAGTGCACACGGCGTGTGAGCGGAAACCGGGGGTGATATGGACTGGAATTCCGGTTCATGAACACAAGCGCGCACGTGGCATGGCAACAAGCGAGTGGGACAGTAAAGATTGTGCTTTATTGAACGCCTTTTCGGTAAATTGGTGCGGTGATCCGAACACAGCGCAATGAAGCTGCCGTGGCCATACCAATTCGCGGATGGAGACATGGCAGAGTGGCTATCGGAATTTGAGGCGGTCGCAGCGTGCAACAGACTGGAAGGCAAGGCACAACTTTTGACGGCATTGGCAACATCTGACGGGCAAAAGCTTTTTATGCCTTGAGGAAACAAACGGAGGCTGCAACGTCGTATCAAGAAATACGGGCAGCACTGATTCGGGAATTTACCAACGAACAAGACTGGCGGAGGGCACTAGATCGTTTTTATGGCGCTGGGTTTTGCAATACTCCAGATCCCCTGGTTTAGTATCAGCACTTATTACGACAGTTGACGTTGGGCCTACCGGAGGCAAACGATAAAACGAAGGATAGATTGCTGAGAGAGCGGTTCATCCATAGTTCGCCGCCAGAGTTGCAAGAGAGTGTTTGGATGGCCGAGTCTTGCAGGATCACGGACATCGAACGCCTTACCGGAATTGCACAGCGCCTGCCCGTACGGACGGAGGTTGGACGGCTGAAGGTCAGGGACTTCGGGAGGAAGTGGAGCAACTGACGAAGGCAGTGGAAGGTTTGAAGGTGAGTGTGGAACCAAGAGGACAACAAGTTAGACGAGCACGTGAGCAACTACGCCGTAACCCTTGGTTTGTTTGTAATGGGGTGGGATACTTTGCCCGTCATTGTTCCAGTGTCCTGAAATTCCATCGCGAAGAGATCAAGGAACAGTGCCGAATGGGTAGCGTCTCTGTGAGATCTCTGCCAGAATGTCCGTTCCCAGCTGTCAAGCAGTGTGTTAATGGATTTGCTGATTTATTTACCAACACGGATGATCAGTATGGATACTGTATATAGATGGAACACTCGATAGACTTAAAGCCGGGTGAGTAATGTAGACCAGTATACCGGAGAATATCATTCAAGTTGATTCCAGAAGTGGAGAGGCAGCTAAAGAAGATGTTGGAGAAAGGAATAATTCGAAGGATAAGCAACCCATTTTTGTCGTCTGTTTTGTTGACTAGGATGGCGGATGGAACCTACCAATTTTGTGTCGACTTCAAAAAAGTGAACCGAGTGACAATCAAAAACACGTTTCCGATGCCCCAAATGGAAGAAATCTTTGCACACCTGCACGAAGCCAAACTACTATCTCAAATAGACCTTCGTTCCGGTTACTGACGACCACCAATGGAATGGAGAGACTAGCGAAGACCGCCTTTCGTTTAAACGGACAGCCGTACGAGTTCCTTAGGATGCCGTTCAGCCTGCTCAACGTTCCAGATACCTTCAGACGTCTCTCACTTTGAATTCTGGGGGATCAGCATGGAGTAGCCGTATATGGAGACGACAACGTCATATTCAACAAAACGGTGTCGGTATGTGTAGACAGACTGCGAGCAATGTCACAACGAATCGACGCAGCCGGCGTAAAACTGAATAGTAAAAAGTGCCAAATAGGCCGCAGTTTAATCGTCTGCTTGGGACACACGGTTGGTAATGGAAAAATCTAACTACTGTCAGAGAAGTTGACAGCCATCAAGAAATTCTTAACACCAAAATCGAAGCGGCAACTGAGGTGTTTCCTCGGAATGGTCGGTTATGATTCAACGTTTACGCCGAGGTTCTCACAGAAAGCATATCCAATATTCCAATTGCTGAGGAAGAACAGGAAATTTGTTTGGACTGAAGACTTGGAGGTGGCGTTCAACGAATTCAGGCAGGAAGTTGCTAACATTCGACGGTGCCTGACGATTTCCACACCCACTGAGCCATTCACCGAGTCAGCTGATGCAAGTTATATCGGAATCGGGGCAGTTCTTTCACAACCGTCGCGAACAATTGAGTACGTCAAGAGAGTGCTGATTAGAGCAGAGAGAAATTATTCCATCACGGAGAAAGAATGTCTAGTTATCGTCTGGGTGCTGGAGAAGTGGAGGATTTACATGACAGCGACCATCTTTCATGTCGAGACGGACCACAGACTCCTGATCTGACTGAGGACGGCGAATGATCCGCCCAGACGACTGGCGCGCTGGACACTCCGACTGCAAGAGTTCAGCTTTGCGATCGGACATATCAACGGCAGAAACAGTGAGGTACTTGATGCACTGTCGCGACCAATACGGGGAAATGAACTGCCAACTGAAGCCATACCCGTGAACGCAGTATTGGTTGCCGATAAAAACATCCTGATCAATCAGCAACAAGACCCTCAAGTACGCACAGTATGTGAACATCTACTGGCAGATACCAAACTCAAGACGTTGACTTCGGGACTGAACGAACTGTTACAGATCTGAGACCGGGTACACCGGGAGAACGGTCAACTCATCGTCGATGTGGAGATGCAGAAGGGACTGCGACCTCGAGGACTGCCATTCATTCCAATGAACCAGAGAGAACGTGTGATTCGTTTGGCACACAGACGTCCACATGGGATGGGAACGCGTGTTCAAACCACTACGGCGAAGGGTATTTTGGCCCACGATGCGGAAAGATGTGATTGATTTCATTCGAGCCTGCCCCCATTGTCAACAGAACTGGGAGACAATGATGACAACACAACCCATGCAATCGATCGTAACAGAGGAGGTCGCACACACCTGACATATTGGTCCACTCCCAACAATTCCAAGTGAAAATCACTACATACTTGACCATTTCACACAATGGGTGGTAGCCATTCCAACTGCAGATTAAACGAGCGGAACGGTGGCACACGCCTTCATGAACAACGTTTTGACTCGCTTTGGAGTACCGTAAAGAGTTATCACGGACCAGGGCCCGTGTTTTGAGGGGCGATAATTTCAGGAGATGCTGAGGAATTGGGAGATTCAACGCCTGAGAACATCGCCGTACCATCCGCAAACGAGCGGATTGACGGAGCGCTTCACTCCTACAATGAAGAAATAGCTGAATAGTAGAAGTAGTAACTGGGAAGAGAGACTACCGGATGTTTCGTTTGGATATCGCGCGACGTATTGCGAGCCTACAACAACTGAGAGGTCATTATTTTAGCTGACATACGGCAGGGAGCCAAGGATTCTATTGGATGTCTGTGTGTCCAGAGACACGGAGGGGCGATTACTGCTCCAAGAACCACAACACCTCGAACACCGGCGTTTAAACGGACATCATCATCATCATCATAGACAGCAATCCATCAGTGGTTCACACTGATGCTTAACTGCCACACAACCACGGAGGAAAATAGAAATCAAACCCTGTATAGGAAGAGAGAAGAAAAAAGGGGAAGGGGACCTGTCCACTAAAATAGCTACGTCTATATTCAAACATACAACATCAAGGCGCCTACACCTTGCAAAAAAACAACCGAACTGTAAGTGAAGGTTAGGCGCCATCAACAAAACAGCTTCCTTTCGGCTTTCACTAAGTGTAATCACCTCACAAACAACGACAACATTCACGCCACTAAGCCCGATTAGCCGCCATCTCACCTAACGCCTCCAGCCACCGACTCTGTGAGTTGCGAGGGCTCCAGCCTGGGAGACGAACCCGGTCTACAGTGAACAAGCCTTCCGTGAACGATTTCATTTTTCAACACCGGGTCATCATCTGTCCACCTCGCGCCTTGCGCCAATCGGCCGCAGCGTCGGCAAACTGTGCTTGGTGTGACAAACGACTAGCTGGCATCCTTAATACATGGCCTAACTATCTAAGTCTGTGCAAATGTAGTGACTGAACGAAAGAACTCGTTTGACAATCAGTGCCAAACACCCGCCTCCGAACCTTCTCGTTGCTCATTCGTTCGTGCCACCCGATACGGGCGATTGAACGCAAACATCAGTGGTCGAACACATGAAGACGTTTCACGTCTTCTAACCTGAGCAGCCATGTTTCGCTACCGTAATGTAAAACAGCGCTCATTGTCGCCTCATTTACGCGACCCTTAAGCTTCAGAGAAATACCTTTCTGTCTCCACAAGTGCCTCAGATTAGTAAACAACGCTCTAGCCTTGGTAATACGCGCCTCTATTTCATTCCCTACACCTACGCCACCGCTGCTGAAGCAGCTTCCCAGATATACAAACCGGTCAACAACCTCCATGACTTCATTATCTAGCATTACATGTACGTAATTACAGCAATCTTGTTGAAACACTGCACTTTGGGACTACAAAACGCATTCCGAAATAATAAGCAGAACGTGAAATTGCCTTTAGCGTTGCTTGCGCCGCCTGAAAATTGTCAAACAGCAACACCTTATCGTCAGCATAATCAAGATCAGTCAATCTTTCACCAAGTAGGAGGTCCATACCGGCATCATTTGAGTGCCGCAGACAGTCCTCCAGTATTTCGTCCATGACGAAACTGAACAAAAATGGCGAAAGGGGACAGCCTTGACGAAAGCCTCCCATGGTGCTGAAATTGTCAAACAGCTCACCCTATACCCTAACCTGAGCCGAAGTATGGGAGTAAAGCGCCGACAGTATGTTCACATACTTGGTCGATACACCACCGCGTCTAAGCGACTCTAAAAGGGTAAATCGATCCATCTAATCGAGCGCATCTTTATAGTAGAGAAATACTGCAATTGTTGGCCAACGTTACACATGACGCTGCTCCAAAATTTGATGGAGGGTAAAAATATGAAATATACATTCCCGGCCAGGACGAAACCCTGCCTGTTCTTCTCTAATGTTTAACTCTCGAACTGCAGTGAGTCGACGAAGTATAATGGAGTCCAGAACCCTAGAAATGACTGGGGTCAAACTAGTTCCTCTATGGGTTTGGCAAGAGCTTCTGATACATTTCTAAAATATAGGAACTATTACCGCGTGACCCCAGCACGGAAGGATGGCCTCCGTCATCCACACAAGTTGAAACAGCCGAGTCAAGGCCACAATTAACACCTCTCCACCTTCGTTAAAAAGTACCGGCACGAGATCATTTAGACCGGCAGCCTTACTACGATTGGGGACCGAGATGCAATTGCGAATCTCAGTCTCAGTGGGTGGTTCTAGATCTACCGACCAGGGCATTACATCACAAGTTCGCAGTGTCAACACTATGGAAGCAGGAGTCCAGCTGAATTGACCCTCAAAATGTTCCGCCCAACGTTCTAACCTTCTGGACTTATTATAAATTAGTGTGCCATCTGTCTCGCTGATGGCTTCACTGACATACGGTCGCCTGGGACCTGTAGCACGGAGCAGCTTAAAGAGTTTGCCGGTGTTCCCTGAAGCAAAAGCGATTTCCATTTCCTTAACTTTTTCCACCAACCAAGCCTCACGATCAGCCTTTAGATTACGTTTAGGCTTCCTACGGATATCTCTTCTAGACTTATTATGTGAACTACCAGGAGGAACCTTCCGCCTGGCTTCTAACAACTCCAGAGTCTTCTGTGAAATCCAATGTTTGTTAAACTTGTTTACCCCTGTGCCGCATGCTACAGTACCAACTTTCTGAATGGCCTGTAAGATCTGAGTCTATCAGCTATTAGGATCTTCGGAATAAGTACCACCAAGGCAGTTTTCTAAGCTTGTTTGGTACTTATGCTTCACCGATGGTGAAGCCAATTTCTCAACAGCCAGTATGAGCGATATGACGCTATCCCAAACCTGCCACCTAAACGAGATTCGGTCTCACCAAGACGGCCGACCTGAGCATTCATATCTCCGGCCAGAACGACTATATCAGGGCCACGTGCCAACCGAAAGAGAGAGGCCAGATCCGAATAAAACGCGTTTTCGACGCCGACGTCACTACAGTCAGTAGGAGCGTAAGCAGACACAATGAATCAATTCCTGAAAGTATTGCGTCTATAGCTGGCCTTAACGGAACCTGCCAAGCGGACAGCACAAAGTCTGCTGTTAACAGGAATCCAGTCTATCAATGCGGCTGAGGCCGTCGAGCGAAGGACTATACTCACTCCAGCCTGACCTGTAACAGCAGCTGTGGAGTCACCCGAAGTGTGTAACCAGTACCGGGTAGACAATGCGGGTGCTGTTATTTCCACAGTTGACAACTGTCCTGGATTCTAGTTTCCGAGATACAGCAGACATCGACATGCAAGGAGTCTAAC
>JTDE01021328.1:20805-35366 GCA_014338405.1 Paragonimus skrjabini miyazakii | reverse complement strand
GGTCTTTGCGTTGTTCTTGTCTTTTCTCTATCAGGTGGTGTCGTAACAGTTGGGGCACGTGGCTCTCAACCATAGTAACCATCGAAAAGAGAGGAGTGACAAATGTACCAGGTATAGTGCAATTTAAACAACCAGTGATCGAAACATTTCAGGCTGACAGTCAGGTCACCGTGAACTGCGCAATGCGTACACGTCCACACAGCTATAACAGATGCTTAAAGACTATCTAGTTCCGATCGCTCACGTGTCTTAACGAAACATGAATGCGACGAGAACAACACACAAGCAACACGATTCACTGGTCTGTCTTCGTGAAGTTCGGTTCAAAAACTCCCATGACCGTGTTAATCTAGTGAGGTAGAATGAAGTTGTCCAGGTACATCGCGCAGGTGTCAAATCATCGGTTGATGAGCAACACTATGCGTGATTCACGTTACTTAGAATACGCTGGAAGCGACAGACAAGTGTTCAATGTA
The DNA here is from genome assembly GCA_014338405.1 of Paragonimus skrjabini miyazakii. NCBI lineage: Eukaryota > Metazoa > Platyhelminthes > Trematoda > Plagiorchiida > Troglotrematidae > Paragonimus > Paragonimus skrjabini miyazakii. The sequence continues at coordinate 34,890 of JTDE01021328.1, read as the reverse complement.
TGGCGAGTCCGAATGACGAAAACTTGTGCATCAGTGCGTTACTAAATAGTAATCTGAAGATCAAACAGTAACAATCATTTCCTTTCAGAGAAGCAATCAGAAATGACGAAGTCAAATTAACGCCACCTTTCGCTTGAGAACATGCGACCTTTCTGCCATAATTTCTGCCCTTATCCTCTACCCAACAGTGCAGGTATTACATGAGATTTTTGATAGATCAGACAGACTTTGAGTTTACTCGGGTGAACAAGTGATGGGGAAATGACGTTGATGATGGTTCAAAACAGACAAACTGTAAGACATTTAACGTTACTCAGCCGAAAGTAGCAAGGAGTAGATGATTACTTACAGCACTACTGTCTACATCAAACATAGAAATTCAATACCGTCGTGTACAGTTATTTAATAATAAATGTGGAAGGAACAATTATTGGGGGGGGGGAATAAGGAAGTGAAGCAAAGGCAACAGAACACTCAAAAGCACATGTAGTGAGGACCGAAAATTTTGTTTCAAGCTGTCTGCACCCTAGACAAAAAACCTAACAGGAAAAGCAAAGTGACAACAGAAAATACAGCTTCTATATGACCTCCATTGACCAGCACCAATAAATACACCTGATGCAAACACACAACTCGGTCAAACAATGACAACACCTACAAAAGTCAGCTCGGTTAGCTGTCATCTCAATTACAGACTCCGGCCGCCCACTGTCAGTCGCGAGGGCCAACACTGGAAGATGAACAAGACCAACAGTGATCAACTCCTTGATGAACAACAACACTTCACCGGGTCACATCATCAGTTACCCACCTCATAAACTACGCCAATCGGTCGTGGAATCCACAAAAAGCGCTCGGTACAAAAGACGACTAGCTAGCATCGTAAGAACATGACCTAACAATGTGCCTGTGCATACTTACAGATTGCTTTCGGGAACGGGAATAACACCCACCACCAAATATCCGCCTTCCAATCACTACCCAAATGCTGCTATCACCCGAACAGAGCGATCGAGCGTAGATTTTGATAGGCAAATACCACAAGTAGGTTCACGGCTTCTAATGTGCATGACCCAGTTTGCAGCCACAACGTAACGTAACTATCACAGTCGCCTTAAACTCTACAAATATACTTCTTTGTCTACAGATATAATACACAGAAGCGAATGTCGCCATAGCGACGCAAATACGACATTCACCATCATTCCTTATACATCCGCCGAGGCTAATGCAATTTCCCGGGTACCGAAACCAGTCAAAGACCTTCGCTACTTTACCATCAAACATTAAATCTACGTAATTGCACCGCACAAGCAGAAACACTTTGCATGTTGAGCTTGTAAAGCGCATCCCGAAGGAATTTGTAGGGCGCAAAATAGCATCCAACATTATTTGTACCACTTACAAATCGTGAAACAACGGTGCCGCCATCACAGTCAAGATCAACCACCCTTCCACTAGGTAGCAGGTCAACATTGCATCAGTCTTGCAAGCGGTCCTTCACTAGTTCATCTATGAAACAGTTAGACAAAAATGTGGAAATATGTCGCCCTTGGCATTAAAAATTTCAAACAGTTCACCATAGACCCCAATCTGACCTGCAGTATGAGAATAAAGCACCGACAGTATATTCACACACTTGATCGGTACAACTTTCCGGTTAAGTGACACTGAATATGTAGACCAATCTATTAAAGCAAACGCACAATTACGACTAAGACAACCAACAATCATTGGCCGACGCTGAACCAGAACTTCGCGTAAGGTGGAGGAGTGATCAGTACATACTGAATCAGACAGAAACCCTGGCTGCTCATCTAAATGTACACTGTAAGAACTACCGTGCTTCGGTGAAACATAATGGGTGTTAGAATCTGTTGTAAACCCTCCTAAACGATACGCTGGTTCGATCTCAGTATAGTGGTGCGCTCGATAAAATCGGATTCTCGTCCCGGTAATAATTCACACGAAAATCGCGGTCCCGAATAGTACCGCGACTGTTCCCGTATTCGCTCCCAAGACAAGCCAAAAGACGCGTTCGAAATAAAGTTTTGTTCCGACACAAAACGGGTGCGGCTAGGGCGACAATTACAAAGTATTTATAGGGCACGTCATGACCACACATTCCCAACACATCATGAGAAAGAGTTAGGATCGCAAATGTGCACAGCGGTATAAAAAAACTCAACCGATTTGAACAGGTCCGCTAAGTAAAACTGAGTCAATCGTTTTTCTTCCCTCTCACGACGGGGGTGCCTTGCGACGGTAACAGGGTGAGCACTCTAACAGAATCTCAGTTAGGGCTGAAGTTAAGCTAGTATTTGCACGAACGAATGTCCTTTTTATTGACTAAGAAAACTAGTACCGAGTGAGACCCCGTTGTCCACACTTGTACTGTCAGCCAACAACACGGATGGCGCAGAGATTGTTTATATAGAATGTCAACGTAGGTGGTATATGGATCAACACAATTTCAAACAAAATCCCTTCGCAGATAACACTAAACCAGGGACGCCACAGTTACCAATGCAAAGTCCGCGTATGAAAAACAGCAGTTCATGTCGGAATGTACTCCGATGTTCCTTCTTGTATTTTTCCTCGCCTAGTTCAATACCGAAATACGTGTCTCCGCTTGACTACTGACGACGGGTATAGTGAAATCGAGCATGTCAACTAAACTAGTTGAAACAACTTAGCCAAGGGACACACTAACGAATCACTGCATCAAAAAAACACTCTGAAAAATGTGGTCACGACATCACCTGAGTCAGCGGACTCAAAGTTCGCAAGAGCCGAAATTCAATAGCTGACCTCAGCTTATATGAGTAGTCTAAATCAACCAACAAAAACAACACATTCAAGATTTGTTGAGGCAATACAGTAGAAGCAGGAAGCCAACTAACTTAACACCAAGATTGGGTTACCCATTGGCTTAAACATTCACAATTACCACAGATGAATGTACGGCACGCCTCGCCAATAGCCTCACTCAAGGACTAGCGCTCCGGATCAGTAGTACGAATAAACTTGAGGAGCCAAACGCGGTTTACAATTTGTCAACCTTAAGTTACCCAAGCCTCACAACCAGTCATCAAGCTAGGACTAAACATTCTATGGATAGCTCCTTGCAACCTTTTATAAAAACTGCCAGGATGCTAAACAACAATAACAATTATCCTGGGATCCAATGCTGTCTCAATCCACAAATTACCGTGCGACAGACCACAGTACCCACATTAAAAAAGGTTTGTAGATTTAGGTTCAACGGATGTTCACATTCTTAGAAACAGAACTACCAACCTCGCAATCTAAGCCAATTTCGTACGTGTGTCCTACAGAAGACCGGGCCAGCTCATCAAAAGCCAGTCGTTGCGGTCAGTCGGGTCGCTCACTAGGAAAAGTACAAAAAATATGCCAGCATATCAACTCACAAACTGCATCCAAGCATGTGGCATAATTTAAAACGACAGTCCCTAGTGGAGTTAAGCCACCTGCAACTGACAGCTATGGTACATCTGAAACCAGGTCTGCTTCGCAGAAGGGTGCAAATGCATCAGTGACATGTACGATGTGCTCGGAGGAAAGTTGTGACAGCCGCCGTTCTGAATTCAGTCCAAACTTTCTATTTAAATACGACTCAGTCTCATCAGCTTACTACACCAGAATTGCATATGAGCGGAAGCAGAGTAGTCAAGTCCGAATGAAAGACGTCCTCAACAACGGTTTCGCCGTAGTCAGCTGAAGTATAACTAGACGCAATTAAATAACCTCTCAAGATATGACACCCACAGCAAGCGATAACCAAATCCCTAAAGGTGCTGAAACAATCGCGTTGTAAACTACACCCACCCCCAGTTTAACTAATACCGGCGGTCGTGGAGCCAGTCGAAAAGTACAACCAGTACCAAGTAGACAGTGCAAGCGCCATCAGTTCGATACGTTGACCACCGTCCTAATGTCTAGTCTCTGAAATGCAAGAAACGTGGATTGTCAATGAGTCCAACATCAGAGCGAAGAAGGCCAGTTGGTCTATTTGCTTTCGAGTACAGAAACCAGATGTTGGGTATTACCGAGAAAGCTTTAATATAGTTAGCTACATCTCTTGTGGAATCTGCGGAATATTTACTGGAAATGGAAGTCCACAAGTGTCAGCAATAGTATGTCCACGGTTTAAGTTATCTCCCATACTCTCTTACAAAAGAGGGCATCAAGAAATTAAAGTCAGGATTGACAACATTTTTCACCGACACGTACTCTGGAACGCTCAGGATGCGCCACCATTGGGTCAACGGATCATGTTGCAAAACCTATGATGGTTAGGTCACGTACTCCTCATGGCCAGCTGATCGTCTACCGTACCAAGCATTGTACACTAAGATAGCAGTTAGGTAAAACCATGTGGTGATCAAGCAACGACGTGGTCCTAAAATACGAAAACCCTGACTGTTTCATTGAGCAAATCGAGTAGATGTCGCATGTCTGGATGGGGCCCTCGTGATTACTCGAACTGCTGGTTAGAAACGCTGTCCGAGATGATAGTGTACCGTAGTCAACGACGTACCTGCATCCATACCATTCCTAGCTTTTCCGCTTAGTCTCCTTTTATTAATTTTTTACGTTCTTAGTAACTTTAAGTTGAACATCACTCACAATTGATCGCAGCTGTCGCATTCCCATAGACTATCCAGTCGACCCATTTTGAAAAGAAGCACAAGACTCGATTTTCGCTCTCATTAGAGCTCGTGAGTAGTGCATATCATCGCCACTGCTGGGACTAGAACCACGGACACGCTGTTCATGAGGCAACCGTGTTTACCATTTCACCACTGACCTCACGTTAGGCACGACCGAATTATCACATGTGAACGCTCAACCACTTTCGCTTGTGAGTAATGATCAGGTTGCCCGATCGTCTCGATAGAAGACACAGTTATTGTCTGTTAACTCCAATCGATAACCCCGCGATTAAGACTTCCTAGACAGGTCGAAATCTCCGATCTCATTAAACCTGCTAAGCGATATTTTAGATTACTGGTGAGTAGCCGGGGATCTGGTTAATTTCAAGTCGAACATCACCCACAACTGATCGCAGCTATCGCATTCCACAGAATTTCCGGTCGGCCCCTTTCGAAACTATTTCTTCTAGGATATTCCACGTTACTGTTGAGGTGGGCGGCGGCCCGGGTCGGAGTAGATTTTGGTCAGACTCATGGCTGCTATGATGGTGATTTGACGATCAGCATGCCAAAGGATTTGTGCTGAGTTTAGTGAAATAATGATTAGATGAATGGACGACATTCAGCGGAGGCCTGATAATCGATCGTGACGAAGAAGTAAATAGCCGCATGAGCAGTCAATTTTCTCATTTGCCGCGGGCAAACGGGTGCTCGGTAATGCTCAAGTAAAAGTATACAAGAATACGAGGGCGACTCAAATCCATTTATCATGCGAGGTACGAGAATTTCTCCGCTCATTGTCGCTTTACAGGTTACATGTAATGTAGCACAACTAAGCCAAGTATCCAGTGCGGCACACATAGGCATTAATCGTACTGCATCTTACTAATCACGATCGCTGATGACAGTGTATAACTATCAAGCATGAACAGCTTGATCATCTTGATCCGTAAAGCTGGTAGATCCCACCATATTGGGACTCAATGATCACCCAGACAACTAGTTGAAAACTCCGCAAGACACGAAAGCGTTTCGCGACGGATGGCGCCTATGATCGTTTAACTACTCCTTCTTGAATTTGTTCTGGATAGAGTTCCTTTCCAGTCACTACCAAGGGGAACAGCGGTGGCGGCGTCTAAACAGGTTAATGGGCGGTTATGTACGTGTGTACAGAAACACATCAATCCCCCAAAGCAATAATGAAAGGAAGGTGATGAACAGAATAAGAAAAACAGCTCACCGAATTGCAATCACCGTGTGCACACGTTTTTGTGAACAGACAACCTCCAGAAACCCGACCATGTCACCACGACCGGATTCCCCTTCCACACGATGCCCCCCGTCGGACAGGCTATCCACCTGCCGTAATCGGCCGCTCAAAACCACGTAAACATAGTTGGCCGGATCACCTTTTCTAAACAAGAGGTAGGGAATTAAAACAAAAAATTGACGCATAAAACCACAATAATCGGAAAAATTTATTTCGACCGAAAGGCACCTAGATGTTAAAGAATTCAGTAATTCTTTGGCATAAATAAGAAAAGACTCGGAACAAGTCCTGATAAGGTAAACCAAACAAGAAAATAGTCGAGCTTGACTAGATGGAAAACGAAGTTCGCAGGATCCTCTTCGCTTGCAATCTGTCCGGAACAGATTTCGTCCCACTTTTATTAGGCGTCGTTGAGTAGCGTTTCGTGAAAGTAAGTGATTGTCGGTTACAAGATCTTTAGGTCATTTTATTATGCTAGTGTGATTTAAATATACTAAGTATTATCCTTTATTTGCTAAGGAGGTGGATGGTTTAAAAGATGTAGATTCCCTTTTTAAGAAGCAGAATACGTATGGCACCTTCTTTTCTTGTCTGTCATAGTCCAATAAGTTACCTTGTTTCCTATCAGTTATTTCACTTACACGACTGGACGTTCACTTCCAGTTGTCGTATGTATCTTCATTGCTTTGTGATTCAACACTCAGATTGACATCTACGTTCTTGATAAAGCAGAAATTAGCAGCTTGGAGCACAACAGACAGCAATCATGACAGTAAAGGCTTGAAACAGGTATGTACTTTGTACAAATTACCAAGGCAGTGTGATCACTGAAAATGAAGCACTTCAGGTTCGAGTATTCACATAGAAATAACATAAACATAAAACAAAAGCAACCACCTATTAGTATTACACTCGCGTCGTTATTGATCGATGGATAGACGGAATGTCAGCTAATGTTCACATGATGTGATTGATTTAGCGTTTTCGTATGGCTATTTAGTTATCTTACGTAAGACAAACGATGTAGTGATCAAGCGCACAAGAATCACGCAAGCAAACCGCACCAGTGTACGAAAGCGGATACCTCCGTAAGAACAAAACGTAAGCCAAGTACTTCCGGCTGATGAGGGAAGAACATAAACTATCTCATATACCAGTAGAGTCGAACTCGAAAATGAGCTTGAAAAATCGGAAGAGTCCACTTCCAAGTATCAACTAGATAACAGAAACGCGAGTGATTATGAAAGTTTGTCAAAATAGCACTTGGGAGGAGTGGCGAACTTGTGAACCCCACGAGAGAATTGCCATGATTCATATCATAACTTCTTCGGTAGCAGTTTCTGTACTATGGAACCCATGCACGGCGATGCAGAGTCTTGGTACTCGTGATGTTCGAGGGTTTTCCAGACCACGAGAATGAGAGCAAAAAAGAATAAGTGAGCTTCCGTCCTCTTCGTCAAATTCTGTAAGCGTATCACAAATATCTCCCATGCCGTACGTCTTGATAGTACGAACACTTAACTCGACGTAGTGGTTCATATTTTTGGAGTCGGAGAGAAGAAGGGATATGCCGACTGTGTGTATAAATTCCAAATCTGCTACTCTAAAACATCGCCTCAGGACTGGGTTCATACGAAATTTGAAATCACACGGGATGACCAATCGGAAGTAAGCCGACGACGTGATGGGGCTGGTTAATAAATTACAGAAGTAAAGACGAAATTAAATAGCATGTCTCTATCAAGCCTGTGAGAACGCGCCTCAATTTAAAATTGCTCCTCTATAACTGCGAAATTAGCAGTAATCATCGGGTTGCTAACAAAGTTATGGCATTCAGACCGATCAGTGAATTTAATAAGCTGCATCTTGAATGACGGTACTGTAGACATTAAAACAGAAGACTGCATTTCAAAGGCTAATGCAATCCATTTCAGCCTGTTATTTTGTATATCTAAACTGTACAGTAGTTCAAATGAAATATGGCGTTTTCAAGACTGTAATGAGCAGTTCAAGTGAATTGTGGCGAAATGTAATCACGAACGGTTGAGGGTGTTAAAGGTATCAACGTACTTGGTCACCGATGTTAGTGCTTAATTCTCCCACTACACCCGAAGTTCAGTTTTTGCAAGCAGTGAGCATCTTGATATTGAATGTTTAGGTTTACAGATAACTTATTATTTGTAGGGTTCTATTCTTTTCTTCTGTTCCATTTTTAAACATATCTTTCTATTTTCACATGGTTATAAGGCAGTTAATCACAAAGGTCAACTGGTGATGTACCTCAATCAGTGATGAGAGTGCTAATGACAATGACGAACGATGACGAGGATATTACGGATGTAGGTAGGCAACGACGGGAACAGTAAGTGAACTTCATCATCATCATCATCATAGCAGCCATGAGCCTGACCAAAAGGTACTGTGGCTCGGGCCGCCGCTCACCTCAACAGTGACGTAGAAAATCCTAGAAGAAAACGTTACTGAGGAGGCTGAAAATTAATGAGAGAAGACTAACAGGAAGAATTAGAAATGGTATGGATACAGGTCCGGCATTGTCTGCGACACATCGCCATCTCGGATAGCGTCTCTAACCAACGGTTTGAATGATCACGAGGACCCCAGCCAGGCAGGCGACACCTACGCACTTTGCTCAATGAAGCAGTCAAGGTCTTCATATTTCGTGAACACGTTGTTACTTGACCATCACATGATTTTACCCAACTGTTAGTGACCTCAATATATAATGCCCGGTACGGTAAACGATCACATGACATACGGAGTTTGTGACCCAACCATCCTAAGCTTTGCACCGTGATTAGTTGACCAACTGATCGCGCATCCCGAGTATTCCGGAATACGCGCCGACGAACTGTCACATTGCTGACGCGGTCAGTCTAATTAATGTGGGCTAATTGTCAGAGACAGCGATGGTCAATCACAACAAGCCTGTTGACATCTTCCTTGCGATCATGTCACGTTTCTAAACCATAGAGTAAAACAGAACGTACAACAATATTATATACTCTTCCTTTCGGCGTTAACCGAACGTCTTTTCGACGCCACAGATGATGCAGTTTGGCAAAGGCAACTGGTGCATTTGCGATCCTCGCTGATATCTCATCAGCAATATTACAGGCTGACGAGATAGTACTACCCAAGTATGTGAAACTGTCCACAGTCTCAAGCGGATTACCTGCAATGAAGAAAATAGGAGTCGAAGTGCCCCAGTCTTGAAACAACACTTTACACTTTGAAGGTGCAAAGCGCATTCCACACAAACCAGCTCGGTCACTCAACCTGTCCAGCATGGTCTGCATGTTTTCGGCAGAGGGGCTAAGTAAGACATTGTCGTCCGCGTACTCCAGATCGGTCAATCTAGCGCCAGGAAGAAGCTCGACACCAAGCTCACTGTATTCCCGAAGCGCACCCTCCAAAATGTCGTCTATGACAAAATTGAATAGGAAGGGGGAAATCGGACACCCCAGACGAACACCACTAGAAGTGATGAACGAAGTGAACTTAGGACTGATCAAATCAGTTCAGCGAAAACAACAAACGAAGAATGCAAAGTAGCCGTTTGCCATGTTGTGCATTTGTCACCGAGCCAACAGGTTAAGAATGTATGATGATAGATGATTAACCAAAAGCCTGGCAAGGAGAAATGAAAGTGGTCAGTGAAAAGTAAGCAACTGCGAGAGGTCACACCTACCAAGATATAGTAGCACACAGATTTTGACAACGTCCTAAGCTCATACGGAACTTTTTGTTTGTATGTGATTACACGTCGCCTAAAAAGTGCCTTAACGCTTTCGTGCATTCGCCAATCCTCTTTCTCCTTACTAATGGGGATATGTTTTCAGCTTATTTCTTTATTCACTTAAGCGTAATGTGTATGGTTGATTATATGGTTGTAGGTAATGCATTAGTAATGTGAATGCTACCGGCTCGCGGTTGTCAATTAAGGACAGGTAACGAAGGGAAACAACAAAACTGGAAATAAGCCGTGCAGCGGATGCCACTTCAGTTTCAGTTACAACCAGGTCATTTGTTTACATACTGCAAACAACAGAATGTTGAGTGCTGAAGTTTGTACATCGGTGATAAACGGCTGCTCGAGGTATGGCGGAATCCGAAAATAATTTTCAGATTCAATATTACGTGCAACAAGTTTCAGCACTGCGAGTTCGGTTAAGTGGATGTGAGATAGTTCATACTACACAAACTAGGGTTTTGACTTATTCTCCTCAAGAAACTATTTTTTGAGATATTCTTCAAAATACTTCATAAGTTTTGAATTCTTAATTTTTGCATCACCGTCACAAAAAATCCCTCTTACTGCGTTATTATCAGCTTATCGTGGTGAACATTTATCGAACCAATTTGGAGAATTCATGTAGGGGTTATAATAAATCCATAAACGCTGAGACCCAGTACCTGTACTTTGTCTCTGTGTTAGGTGTCAATGCGCAGTTCCCTTGGAAGTTACGCTTTCTCAGTTGTCTTCGTTTGGTTCAGGTCAACGAAGTCTCTGTGCTTTCATAGTCATTGCTCGTGGCACTATTCACTGTCCCCGTTACGATGGTCACGCGATCAAAGCAAATCTATGAAAGTGACAATGTTTGTCAGTTGTTTTCAGTTTAATAAAAACATCATCGAGTTTACAACCGTGCAGTACCACCATCCACACACAATGGGTGCTATAAAGCATGTGAAAAGCTCAGGAAGTTTACAAACACACAAACTTCCTGAATGCACGCCGACGAACTGTCGTGTTAACTACTTTATACAGGCAAACCGGCAGAAACAACGGTGATTGACTGCCGTGAGTATATATGCATCTTCCGACTGTATGTGTCAGAGCTCCTAATCGTACAGTAAGGCTGAAAGCGTATACGCGCGGTACATTCTTCCTGGATCGACGACCGGACAACTCTGCACCACAGTAAAACAACCGAGATCAGAAAGTCTGCTAAGTGGTTTCACCAGCCTGACGGACATCTCGTCAGTAATCTTACGAGTCGTTCAGATAAAATCACCCGTGTGTTGCACGAGCAAGCTGACTAACACAAATGACCCAAATAAATATCCATCTGGTGAACATTGAAAGGTGGTTAACACTTGATTTACTTGTCGTTAAGTGAATCACAGGCTGTGCGTTCGTTACATGTTTACATGTACCCGCTACCAATGAACACTTGATATCGAACACGATCCAATGCGGTACAGTCCATTGAGGGTAATGCCACGCTAACTCACTTATACAAGGCCTTGCCTGCTGTAACCGTGATCCACTGAATGGCAAAATCCAGTTGGCGCAGCAGCGGTGACACACGAACGCTAATCAACCGGATCACACTGAACAATGAATCCGGATGTTCACGAGCCACTGTATAGAAGCGCTCCCGAGAAAGGGCGGCCAACATAGACGGTTTCGTGGTTTTCAATGAATACACGTTCGACTCTCCTGTTATGAGTCCAAGCAGGCCCACAACGTCACCTGGGCGACATACGAACAGAGTACACACCTGATGAACGTAGAAAACGAAGAAAACGTGAAAATATTCATAGTGAAATGTGAAAACTGTCTGCTAAACCGTGCTCTATATGCAATCAGAAGACGGACACGGACTATGTGAAAAAATGAAATGCTAAACGGTCACCACGACATAACTGTTACCACACTTTCACGATATAATGGCGCTCGCTGCCAGATTACGTAAGAAAACTGGGGAAAGGAACTGAGTTAACCAGTGTAAAGTAAAAATAATTCATGCAATCGGTGTTTAAACACCGATTGCTTGAATTCAAAAATCGGCACAACAAAAAACGAAATACCACGAAGTATGGAATCAGGAGATAATAAACACAACGTTACTACAACTTGGTATCACAACAAGTAGTGATAGATGGATGAGGTACGTTGTAATCAACCGAATGGTGTAACCTTGTTCGTGTAAAATTTTTAATTGACAACAATCATGGTCAGTAGACGTATACTTAAATGACTAAAGAACACAAGTCGGACAAACCTCGCGTGATCCAGAACCGAAGCCAGATTGGGTGCCATGCAGTTCGCCAGAAAGTACGTAGTATAATTCCGTGTGAATATCGGATTCTTCCAACAACACTGTGTCCGCTGGTACAGTGGTCAAAACAATGTGACCATGAATCGGGCTAGTATCCGGTAGGTTCAATAACTGGGTTATATCTTGTTCAACTGCTGTCATAAGTAAAGCCTCTGACTCCTGGTCGAGACCTGATGGGCTGAATGAACCCCGCCTGAGTAGACAGCCAGGCTGCATATCTACAGGTTTTCCACTAGTTTCTGGCGTTCCGTACAGAGTATCACTCAACTGCGAGCAGTCGAAGGGATGCGGGTTTGATTCAGTTGGGATTAAATGGCTGGCGTCCGGTAAAGAAGTGGTTGACAACGATGACTTATCTTTGGCTGCGCAAGAACGCACCACACCTAATTCCAGTCCCTTACCACGGCTGGCAGGTGGCAAGAGACCTTTGTCGTTGTGTTCAAACCCTTGTTCAAATTCATCAACGACTTCCCCGTGCGTGTTCAACTCCACACAATCACTGGCAAGAGGACAAATGGACCCGCGAGCATTAGCCAGTACTGAAGCTGAATCAAAGAAAGCGTGCAACGGAAGACATTAAAACTAGGATTTATTAGACAATTTAAATCGTCGGTCAAAACAGTAGTGTAAAAAGAAAGCCATTTAAGCTTACAAGACGGTTTCAACGTGGTCACAGTTCTTTTAAAAAAAGCAGTGCAAACACTAGTGAAACTACCTTAGTGAAAACGGAAATCAGTTTGAACTGATAGACACCAATACCTTACAGTCACGTTTATGGTTGTTACAAATGGACGAATGGATGGATGAACGAATGAATAGTGACTCAGGGCAACTCACGCACAACCACAGCAACGACGGTGTATAAATCCATCATTTCAGTGGGTGACTGCAAGTTCACACCATAATGATCAAAAAGCAGAAGCGGCCGGCTATCTATAAGTTTATGCGAAATAATGAAGACAATGGAGTCGGAGCTCTGGAGCTTTCACGAACTACAGTATGGTTGTAGGTTCTATACAACGATGAAATTGCATAGACTGAGTAGTAAACATAAGGCAGCCTTGCGACTTCGGCTGACAAGTAACTCACATGGATGGATTCACGTAAGACACTAACAAATATACGGGCAAAGTAAATGGTGCACCATTAAATAGTTTACGATGTCAAAAGCAAAAGTAAGTCCACTGTGTCGCAGGCATATTGTGCTGCCCTCAAACGCATCTTTTATAAAACATGTTGTTGGGCAATGTGGTTTCACCCGACCTATACCGCTGCCTTGGTGAGGTGGTCGGGCTTGTGTGTTGTTTTGATCCGGCGGACTATGCTGACTAGGACTCCAGTCCTTCCAGATACAACCTTGTCAGAGAGGCCAAAGAGGAGCAGTCGGACGGAAAACAGTTGCACTCATAGGATTGTATGTTGCACTACTGATCGCGTAGGAGTGTTCAGGTAGTGAGGAACGAACTTATGAGCACACAGTAGAACTATTTTTATAGTTGCGGCACTCCTGTCTTCCGTATCAGGAAGTAGAGGGTTGGAAGAGGTACCCTCAAACAAAGAGCACTCTGATCGCCCAGCGGTTGACCGTAACCACCGGTGTATTATCCAATACGGTCGAAAAAGCATCGAGTATCTCACAAAAGGCCGATCTAGCTTCAAGTACATCCACTGCGCGCAGCAGTTCTCAGAATCAGACATCAATGTCTTATTCACTGCGTCCCCGGACTAGGCAAGCCCCTCACTGCCAATTGACTCAGACTCTTGAGTCATTGGCTCCGAGTGGGGTCCCCCAATATAACCCTGTATTCTGTTGTCTCGCAAGTCAGACTTTTGAGTCAGAGAATCGGGGTGGGATCCCTCAAGCCAAAACCATTCCGCAGCATAAACGACCCGGAATTATCAGAAGTTATCGTTCTCCCGACAGTGACATTATGCATCCAACACAATTTCCCTTTACTATTTTACTCCCCATGTGTTTTGTCTACTATGTGCCTTCGAGAGACAACTGTTTTCTGAGGCCAAGACAACTGGTAAACATTGGCGCCTTCAATGT
>JTDE01021328.1:8859-20705 GCA_014338405.1 Paragonimus skrjabini miyazakii | reverse complement strand
GCCACGAATGTGGACACGTCAGTCACAGAATCGACTAACTGCGAAATGGAACATGAAACGATGAAGGCATGACAAGCATACAGGTTGATTTGTATAAAGGTGAACTGCATGCAATTAGGGATAGTAGATGGCATTCACTGTTGCATATTTCACGATACAATTCACGATACATTTCATGATACAAATAAATACGTAAAACCATTTGGAAATTATTGCTTACCAAGTGGATGTTCAGGCTCCTCTGCTGAGGAGTTGCTAGACTGACGCTCCACGACATCTGCAGGTTGGATATTTTTAAGGCACTCCAAAGCATTGGAATGTATCAAATTACAAACCGATTCCTATTACACCAGATGAGAGAAATGTGGGGAAATGTATAGTCTGAGTTCAACTAACGAAGGGATGAAATTAGATATTTAAAAGTAAACTTATTTTCTGCAAAATTGGCCAATCGTAGAACCTTATGAGACCCCGTCGATCAGAAGACAAACGTAAAAACCTTGCCACGAATTAGAGTTTGCAGGGACAGTCAGTAGTGAATGTTGGCGTTTCAGGTCAAATCAAAGAAAAAGTGAGTTATTTTGGAAAATTATTTAAGTTCCTAACTGAACAATTTTGCAACCTAGTCACTCGGGACGACAAACGGAAACTGCTTGTTAGAATATTCGTTACATGCACAGCAAGGCAGAAAATCCTCAGCATAAATCACATAAAATAGATATCATCCCAGCTCCTTCTTCTATTTTGTTCAGCATCTCCTGGTTATATGGTGGTTGATCATCGGTGCCAAACGCTGATCAAGGACAATGATGATGGCAGTGGCGATATACAAACAGAAAACTTGAAGGTTCAGATATGAAGCTTCCGGTAGACTATAAAGATAATAACGGATGTCAAACCGTGCCAGGCACTGTGCCAATACTTTCCGAGGCAAGCGAATGAACCTCACCCAAGAAGCATTTCATTGTCTAGGAAGGATCGATATGCCATGAATACAACAACAGGCGTGTCCCTAGAGCACGTGAAAAGTGACTAAATGTTTTCAAAATTTACAAACGTGAAAAGGGCAAACGTGAATGCGACAAATCGTAAGTCGATTATTAGAAAAACATATACGTAGGTTAGGAACTGGAGTAATATCTGTAACCATCTCCTAAGCCATCATGTATCCTCTTACCACAGCTCGGTAAAAAGGGTAGGACAATCACCGAGGCAAACCAACTGATCTTTTGACATCACGCTTTCTGCTTTTAGTTGTACAGATTGCGTCGCAAACCGGTCGATTCTTCCAAACTCTGAACACAAGACATTGGCTACCACTTGGACTTCCAAGTTTTCGTAGGCTTTCCCTTGTCATCGACGCAGTCATCTGATTAAGCATTTATTGTAATTCAAAATGGGGATGGCCAAAGTGACCAGGTGTGTAGATGATTAACAAGTACAAAATACTACCAGACAGCGATTAACATACGTTTTAAGTTTTCAGCCGCAGTCATCAGCACTATGCCTCGGGCTGCTGCATATCCTGAAAGTAGCCCATAAAATAGCTGAACAGTATAAAGACAAAAATAAGCGTTGGCGATTAAACAAATAAATGCTCGCTACTGATTTAGACACACTACCATGTCAGACCACCTTAAATCAATGGAGGGTATAGTCGGACAAAACCTCACAACCTTGCACGGGGGGCAGCAGAGCTTCTATGGTTTGTGATCACCTCACTCCGTGATCGCCTTGTTGTTTACTTTAACCATCAGCGGTCATATTACACAACGCACAATGCGGCAAACGCTTTGCTGGCGTATGCAGTAGTGGACCAAATGAGCACAGACTGCACATTTTTATTCCATAGCCTATCAATCGCAGACAGATCTTTTTCAAGTACACCCGAGACAGGCTGACGCTTTAACCAAATAATCAACCCATTCGATATACGCCATCTTACAGGGACAACAGTGATAGAATATCAACAGTCATATGTGTCTTCTACACAAACGGGCCTGGGTTATCTGTCCGTACAGCGAAATAGGACGTGCACATGCATTGTAAACCCTCCCTCTAATCTACAATCGGGAGCCTTTCTGATGACATAAACGATGACGATCAGCAAACTCACCCCGTGACCTCGTTATTAAGGCAGACAGCCATCGGTAATATTACAGACTAAGGATATGATATTACCTAGATAGATGAGAGGTTCACTAGGATCCGAGTGACCAGCTTGCAGTGAGAAAAGTAGGATCAGAACTGTCTCGATGTTGTAAAGACATCACGCAATACGAAGGTGCGCAGAGCACATCATGCTGATCAGATATATACTTTAACCCGTTCAGCATAGTCTTCAGACTGTCGGTAGAAGAACGAAGTGAAGCAACGTCGTCCGTATACTCAAAAGCGCTCAGCATACCACCAGATAACAGTTCCACATCGAGAGTCTAAGAATATCAGAGTGGTCTACTTGGAATATCAACCAACGCCAAGGTGAAGAGGGAGAGGTTAAACATAACTGCAAACGAACTGAGCGTTTCGCTGGGTGTCTCCTACGATGCAAATGGCCGCAGAGGACGTGTATGGCAGTCAAATCAAATTGTTCCTAAGTCGTAAAATACAACAATCGTGGGCTGAATAAAGAAGCGTCGAGGTTCTAGCATCGATCGCAAGATGATTACATAAACGCTACACCTGCAATCCAGTCGGAAACATCTTTTCGAGCTTAGTTCCATCGGTGTTTCAAAAGCCGCCAAATTATAAGACCTACTGGTGTCTTGGATGCAACTGAAGTAGGGCCAACAACCCTGCGGGTGTTGTATGATGCAGCAACTTCATTCTTGAAGATGGAACGACCGTTAGCATGCACCATCCATGAGGCACCTTTCCTCTCTCTTTCTGTACAGCATTTGATTTTTTCTTCATAGTTGTATGACAGTTTAGCATGAGTGCGAACTACTGATGTATTGCTTTTTACGATGATGACGATGATGATCTCCTCGTGGATAGCAGGAGTGTGGTCAGGTTAAAAGGTAACCATTTACCATTCCCTTTGAAAGGGTTTCAATACGCTTGAATAATCCAAGCTTCAAACTCGCTTCAGTTTCTAACGAAAGACGGCTCATAGTGTCATTACTGAACACGCCATCGTTTATAGGTAGGAAAATTGCCTCACGCAAGTGAAACTATTCCAGGAAGTGTACGACCATCAGTCAAGTACCCACGACAAGTTGTAAAGTGGTGGGCCACCATTTTCACATGTAATCTCACAAACACGAAGTTACCGGCCGGTGCATCCAGGAAGCAAGGAGAACAATACTTGACCGCTCTATGACAAAAGATGACCTTTTCAATTTCCTTAGCTCGTTTGGCGAAGTAGATCCTGAGGTCTTTACGCAGACAGTTCGTAAGTTTGTCTTTTAAAGCTGGACGAGTATTATCGTATTAGCAGCCATGACATAAGTTGACTTTTGCTTACAGGTGCTGTCTAAACCACAGAAATCCACCTGTACAAATTTTGCAGTAATCCTTTGGGACAAACCTCTTCACAACGGGTTTGCCAAGCTATCGAAATTATTATTTACTGCTGGTTTAGATCACTCCATTACTGTGACCTGGACGGTCTGATTGTAAGCATCTTTTCCCCGTTTAAGTTCTAATTGACTACCCTGTAATTGCGAACAAACAATCTCTGAGAGTAGCGATAAATCAGAGCAGAAATAAACAACGACATGGTCGCAAACAAGATGGCCTCTCTAAAACGAACAATGGTCTTTAACAGACCGGCGCCATCGATAACTGTTAATTAGCATCTATAGTTAGGTTGCACAGGGTTACCTTCACGTAGCCAGTGCTGTTTTGCGCCGAAATGTGAAACACACTATATAGGGTTAGTGAAATGAGCATAGTTGCATCAGCCGGTAGCCACTGACATTGTGCCTCATCTAGGCACCAAATGTATTACCCAGCCGCTTTTGGAATAAGCTGTATGTTCACGCAGCCAGGGAGCACAACGGTTTTTGAGTATTTGGATTATCACAGAAGATCAGAGAGGACAGCTGTAGAAGGCGCTCTTGACAGACCGCAAACGATTGTCTGATGGAACGTAGGCAAATATGACAAACAGACGACGTCTATCTGGCAAGTATCGGCATGGTTTGATCAAAACACTGTGTCTAACATTGCATAAGCGAACATTTACTGGAACTCAATGCAGCAAGTTTTGCTCTGCCTAGGGGCCTAGAGTGATCTTCACAACAGGTTGACCGCGACAGTCCGTTTCATCATCACCAGAAGGCCTGGGGGGAAAATGTTGCACCAAAGCGTGATCTAACAGCGGGTTCATTGGAAAGACAACGACGGAATTGTACGGACTCGTTTCGGATGTAACACACCTACGGTTCCGAACCCTAGAGAGGGCTGGACGAGGCAACTCGCTGACCGATACGTCGGAGAGTGTAGAGAACTAAAATGTCAGTGTTCTCGAGTTGTCTTGGGCTGAGGAGATGAGAACTGGAGATAGAGGAAAGAGGTTTAAAAAAATAGTGGATTGGTCTGCCGGCAAAAAATAACTTGATATTTCGTCATGTGTCGCGGAAGGGTATTGGCTCAGAGGATTCCAACTGGGGCCTCCAACTCGAACGCATGGTCTGTGAGGCAACAGTCTATGTTGTCGTGAAGGAACCTACTCGAAACTGACGATTTAAAGTCTGATTGACTAAGCAATAAGAAGAGAGTCTATATCTCGGACGCAGTGAATAAAACATTGTCGTCTAGCTCCCATTATTAGGTGAAACAGATATGCTCAAAACCACATCGATATCCTGCAAAGTACTGTAAGTCTTCCGACCGTGTAGGTTAATCGGTTGGTGGTGACAACCAACTGTTGAAAGACAAGAATATCCAATGTTTAAAGATACTCGTCCTAATCCCTTTCTTTCTTAACCACGTGACTGCAAATATTCGGAATATCTCCACCCAATGAGTTCAAACAAGGACGAAACCGGTCGTGAAGTGTCAGTTTGGTAATAAGCATCAAAGCGTTATAAACACCAGCTTGAGCCCTTGCGGTCATAGTCGGTGCAAAATGGCAATCGGAGGTGAACCGTGTCCATCTATACCAACGAGGTATAAAACAAGTAATAACTCAACCATAAACAAAACTGTTTCACTACGAAAGCACTCCCATGCAACCAGCAGTGTGACAAGAAGCCTCACGAATGTAACTGTTTTCATTTGATTATTCCCCTTTGATCCGCCAGATACGGTTGTACTTGAAAGGGTCGAAATCTTAGTCAGCACACCTCCCCGTTTCAAAGAAGCACGCACATCTCATCACCGAGCTAGGTCAGTCGATCTCAAGTGAGAGAATTCCTAAATGAAACGCAAATATTAGAAAGCAGGGTACACCGAACTGTTTAAATTATAACAAACACTTCTCTCATCAATGCTACCTGCGGGAATCGGTACACTATTAACGTATGTAAAATCAAGACCGATCACACCGTACATTTCTACGAAAGTAATAAGAATAAATTCATATGGCCAGCAAAATACAGTGGTGGTGGTGGTAGTAGTAGTAGTAGTACTGTAAACAATGGCGCTCACCTGTTTGATCAATTCGGTACACAATCCAAGATGGCTTTGAACAGCAACTCCAGTGAGTCTTTGTAAACGAATTGTTACCATTTGTAGAATACGCAGCAAGGCCGGTGTTTGAGGATGACAAATTTCCAAGAAGGAACGAATAGGCAATCTTAACACAACGCTTGGTCCGACAGCTTTAGCTTCCAAAGTTTCATGAACAGAAGAATTTCCACTAAGTACGTTCAAAACCGATAGAAAACTATCGATACTACCACCACGTGTGACTTCACTGATCGTCGACCGCGATTCATCCTTATAAATAAGTGAAAGAAATATTCGTTTTAATGTGGCATCAACTGACATTCTACACATGAAATGTAGTAAGTGATATGAAGCGCACATCACAGATTTAAAATAAATTTTCCAAGTCTGTTATCGGGCTGTGACAGAAAAACTGAGAAGCACAGTTTCAAGTGGCCATTAAACGAATTAACGATCAACCACTTACATTCTATTATTACAGCTCAAATGAACTTAAGGAGCATCTCATTCCAACAATACGGTTTCCGTCTCTGTGCCGACAAGTATGCATTTTTCCTCACATCTATCATATATATTGATTTTATTTTTGACAAACGCGGGCGTCATCTCGATTCGGAAAATTTTTCGGCAATCCAGCAGATGCCAGCACTCAAAGACATTTCCACTTTACGCTCTTTTTTCGGCCTTGTAAGCCACTACTGCATTTTTTTGCTTGATATGCATCTTATTCGTGCCCCGCTTAATCATCTTTTAAAAAAAGATGTTTCCTGGAACTGGTCGTCGCAATGCCAGTCCGCATTTGATAGGGTCAAAACTCTGCTTAACTTTGACTTGCTCTTGACACAATTCAATCACTCCCTTGGAATTATTGTAGCTACGGATGCTTCTGACTACGGTGTAAGTGCCGTCATTTCACATATTTTTCTAGACGATACATAAAAAGCAACTGCTCACATTGCCAGAACAAATATTTCAAGATTCGTTTGTCTTCTCAGTTCGAGTCCCGTGAATGAATATACAATTAGCTGATTTCTTCAACAACGTAACACTCACCCTACGACGAAACCCTGCCTGTTTCCTGATATCTTTTTTGAACATAGGACCCCAGCACGGAGGGATAGTCTCCGTCGTATACACAAGTTGAAACAACTAAGTCAAGGCTTTTACTAACGCCTCTCTACCTTCTTTGAAAAGTGCCGACACGAGATCGTCCGGACCAACAGCCCTATTGTGGCGAAAAGACGTCCAATAAAGCACAATCTTTATTGGCCAACACGCCAGTTACCATGCCACACGCGCGCCCGCGATTTCGAATCACAATTTCAGTCCACAACACCCCCCAGTTCCCGCTCACACATCGTGTGCACTTCTGCCCGGTTTATGTGTGTGATCGCGCCATCTATCCGGGGATTTCCCGCCTGCTATTCCTCGTCCGTTGATCCGATTTCGTTGAGCAATGGCTCATCCGGTCGCTCGTGTTGTCCACCGTCTATCCACCGTGGGCTTTGACCGCACTCCACGACAGTGAGGAGATATTCCTACGAGTGTTGGAATAATCACGCCTCAGGTTTGGTCATCCATCCTATTTTGGCTGTCATGTCTCGTCCGTTGGTCCGATCCGGTCGAGCGATGACTCATCCGGTCGCCCACGCCGTCCTCCATCCGCTCACTGTGGGTTTTTGAACACACCTCCCTCCTGCGTTGAGGTATTCCGCCGAGAGTTGGAGCACTCGCACCCTCTGCCTGACAGTCCACCACACTATTACGTTTGGGAACCGAAAGACAATTACGAACCTCAATCTCAGTGGGTGGTTCCAAATTTACCGACAAGGGTGTTACATCACAAGTCTGTGGCTGCAACATGTTAGAAGCAGGAGGCCAACCGAATTGACCCTCAGTGTTCCGCCTAACTGTGTAACCTCCTGGACGTATTACGTATGAGTGTGCCATCTGTTTTGCTGATAGCTTCGCTGACAGATGGCCGCCTGGGACCCGTAGTACGGACAAACCCAAAGAGTTACCAGATGTTCCCCGAAGCAAAAGCGGTCTCCATTTCCTCAACATTCTCCATTAACCAAGCCTCACGATCAACTTTTAGGCTACATTTCAGTTTCTTACGGATAGCTCTCCAGCGATTTCTCTGAGAACCAATTCCTGAACAACCCTCACGAACTCCCGTGCAGCATGCTACAGTACCTGCTTTCCCAATGGCCTGTGAGATTTGGGTCTAGCATCTCCTAGGATCTTCGGAGTGAGAACTATTAAGACGGCTTTCTAAGCTGGTTTGGTATTTATGCTTTGCCGATGGTATAGTCAACTTCCCAACAGCTAGTGGTTACTGTTTGGTGTCGTTGTCTAGCAAAAGTAAAAACAAAACGGCAACGTGCCAACTCATGGTTCGAATTCAAGTATATACTCCAATAAGAACGACAGTCTTGAAGGGAACCAAGCCACCTATAATTAACAGCTATGTGGTCTATCTGAAACCAGATCAGATTCGGAGGAAGGCGCCAAGTATAACAATGACGTGTAAGATGCCTAAAATTAGTGCTAGCTGAAAACAGCTTACGCTCAGCTCACAGCTGAAACAGTCGCTTGCCGAACGATATAATGCTATCCGAAACCTGCCACCTGTATGAGATTCGAAGTCATCAAGGCGGCCGACTTAGGTGTTCATATATCTGGCCAGAATGACTATATCAGAACCATATATCGACCGAAGGAGAGCGGCCAGATCCGAATAACAGGCGTCCTAAATGCTGGTGTTGCCATAGTCGGTTGGAGCACAAGCACACACAATGAAAAACTTTCTGAGGGTTTTGCGTCTAGAGCTGGCCTTAAGAGAACGTGCCAAGCGACCCGCATAAAGTCTACGATTAACAGGAATCCAATCAACTAATGCGGCTGCGACCGCCGTGTTGACCACTAGACCTACTCCGGCTTGACCGGTAGCGGTGAAATGTGTAATCAGTATCTGGTAGACAATGCGAGTGCCGTTAGTTCCCCAGGTTGACTACTGTCTTGGATTCTAGTCACTGGGGTACAGCGGACATCGACATTCAACGAGCCGGACGTTCGTGCGAGGGCAGCCTGTTGACCTGTCTGTTTTAGCGTGCGAACGTTGAAAGTACCTATATTAATTCACTTTCTAGGTCTAAGCCAGAGAAGAGAAAGGCCTGAGGCTGGGTGGTATGAGACGGGACTTACCGACACAGTATTACTATGATTAGCTATATCTACTATGGGACCTGCACAATACTCACCAGAAATGGACGTCGGGAGATGTCTGAGGGCTACATTTGATAGGACAGTTGAGGAGGGGTTAGCAGTAGCATCTTTTTGCCTATCCACCCTGTTGTATGCAGTAGACAGGGCGACCCGGTTTACTCTGCGAGAAATCCGATGCACTATGGAATTAACAATATTGTGAGTATTCATGGTTGTGTTGGCTGAGACCTAGACAGCAAAACGATTAGGGTTTTCAATCGAAGTCTCTGACTCAAACGCCTGTACCGCAAGGCAGCGGATGGGTGGCACTGTACCAGAACTGGTACTTTTCCGGAAAAAGATGCCAACCTTCATCCAACCCCCAACCTGGAGGATCAGGAGACTGTGGTTTGTCCAACCTCTACCTATTGGCCTGCCCGGCATGAGTGGCTCTGTCGCTGTGGCGACCACACCGTCCAGTTGAGCCCAATAGGTCATCGAGATGCGCAAGCCATCACACCGCGTCAAGGTCCAATCTCGTCGATTAATAATATGGATAATTTTGAAGAGTTAAACGCGGCTTACAATTCGTCAACCTTAAGTTACCCAAGCCTCACGACCAGTCATCAAGCTAGGACTGAGCTTTCTGGGGATAGCTCCCTGCAACCTTTTATAAAAACTGCCAGGATGCTAAACAACAATAACAATTATCCTAGGATTCAATGTTGCCCCAACCCCATGCGACAGGCTAGAGTACTCACATTAAGAATGGTCTGCAGATTTAGGTTTAACGGATGTTCATATTCTTGGAAACAGAACTACTAACCTCGTAATCTAAGCCAATTTCTATTTGTCCGTTACAAAAGACCTGGTCAGCTTCTCAAAAGCCAGTCGTTGCGGTCAGTCGGGTCGCTCACTAGGAAAAGTACAAACAATATGTCAACATATCACCTCACAACCTGCATCCAAGCATGTGGCATAATTTAAAACGACAGTCCCTAGTGGAGTTAAGCCACCTGCAACTGGCAGCTGTGGTACATCTGAAACCAGGTCTGCTTCGCAGAAGGGTGAAAATATAACGATGACGTGCACCGTGTTCTCGGAGCTCAACTGTGACAGCCGCCGTTATGAATCCGGTCCAAACTTTCTATTTAAATGATAATCGGTCTTACTACAAAGGATAGCTTAGATGTCTTTGTCTTTCACCAAAATGGCTATATCAGAATTACATATCGACCGAGGCAGAGCAATAAGATCCCAATAAAAGGCGTCCACAACACCGGTCTAACTGTAGTCAGTTGACGCATAGGCAGACAAAAAAATCACTTGCTCCGTAATGCTTTGTAATGGTATAGGTCAAATTCATTTGCTCTTCACAGCCGTTGTGTGTGCGATGTTATCCTTACGGAGAAGGAATTGAAAGGTTTCAGCGGAACACTTCAACTCTGATTTAAAAAATTGTCCGTTTTACTCTAGAGTTCGAACCGTAGTTAGGTGCAGCGTTGTTAGACGAGTTCATAATATGCCATAAAGATGACATGATACAAAGTAAGGTATATCGTGGAGCATCTTGGTTAGAACAATATACCAACTTTAATAGCTTCGTAAAAGTAAGACGAAAAAGGATCCTGATCCGATGCCTACTAAATAGAGCTGTAAAAATATGCTCAAATGACACTATAGAGGATGAAAAATCGTTTTTAATTAATACCCTCTGAAATGGTTATCAGGAGCATTTTATTTGTAAGCACATGCTAATTAGCACAAAGGTAGACATGTCGAAAATTGTAGACAAAAAAAAACTGTTTCCTTACAGTTCAAGGGCGTTAGCTGCATTGAGAACATAACCAGGGAATATGAAGTAGCAATTGACAAAACCTATTTCTCAGCCGAATTACGTGTTCCATTCGTTTTCACACCAGTTTTGCATCGCCAGCTGAGAGATCTGTTGCCTGCATGTGTCTCTATTTGTACTTACCGTTTCGTCTGTGCCTCTGGAACAAGCCGCACAGACTGTACAACACGGTGATTATCTGAAAGCATCATCATCATCATCATCATAGACAGCAATACATCAGTGGTTCACACTGATGCTTAACTGCCACAATCCAGTGTGGCTAACCCGTGAATGGATAAAGGCTTGTCCATCTGAGGTCGCTGGGCACCTGACTGAATCACACCATTCGATCAATTCGGCCGAACCGTTTAAGTTGACCTATCGAACCTGTTGGGCGCAATCCAAGCGAGTCAAAGGTGGTTTACTAACAATCGCAGGGACCATTGCAATCCACCTACACTCACTCCCATTAAGCGCACATAAATGTCAGGTCAAGACATTGAACCTCCCGTAGCCATACATCCACGCCTCAGAAAGATCTGTTACTTCGGCATGCTGGTATGCCCAAAACGTCTACAGCCCACCTGATTGATGTTGCATAACTAAATCTCACAACTCGGAATAATTTGCCCCTAATGACTACCATTCCGTACTCTACGGATACACTACCCTCGGCAAACCCATATAAATGTGTTGTACTTAGCCAAAAGATGAAACAATAAAAACAAGTTTGTTTGTTACGCGTTTATTCTCACGACAACGAACATATTTTTCAAGGTTTGACACTTGCAGCTACCAATTATCAAGTCCACCAATGCAGCTGTAAACCACGCCCACCCCCAGTTTGACTAATACCGGCGGTCGTGGAGCTAGTCTAAAAGTACAACCAGTACCAAGTAAACAGTGCAAGCGCCGTCAGTTCGATACGCTGACCACCGTCCTGATGTCTAGTCTCTGAAATCCAGCAAGCGTCGACCGTCAATGAGTCCAACATCAGAGCGAGGAAGGCCTGGTGATCTATTTGCTTTTGAGAGCGGACAATGAAAATCAACTCGCGTAATAGATCCACGAATTGACCGACGGAAACCGGATGTTGGGTAGTATCGAGGAGGAGTTAATATAGTTAGCTACATCTGTTGTGAAGTGGGAAGTGTTAGCATGATTTCGCCTATCCGCTCTTCTGCAT